>JASPKZ010005282.1:0-217500 GCA_030220185.1 Diploptera punctata | reverse complement strand
TTGCTTGTATACATTTTATTATTAGCTTTAGTCTTAATTTTAACTAACATTAACTGGTTGCATTATAGATCGTAATATAATAGATATTATCTTTTTGATCAAATTTTTATTTAGTATTTAATATTAGAGTTAATTGAGATTGTTATATTCTGATGTAATACATGTTTGTCCCGGTGAGTGGAAGAGAAGGCCACATGGCCTTAACTCCACCAGAGTAAATAAATAAATCTAATCTAATCTAAAGCTGCTATACCGAAAAAAATAGTATAGTCTGAAATCGAACTCGGGACGCCTGCGGGATTCTAGTCATCTTGGACTTGGTCAGTTTTATAGACTTTTACGTGTCCAGCCATAAAGTAAAATATTAGGAAGATGGCGATGTTCACCGAACATTGATAAGCCGTGTATTCCATCGTTCTAAGCCCGCTTATCGACCTACAATATTGAGTATAATCCGTACCAGTCTACAAAAGATCCGAACACTGACATCGGAATTTTATTATGACATCCAAAGGCTCATCTCTCCTTCTTTATAGCACTATCGGACGCCCTTTTCATAGGTTCACAGAAATCAATCTCCTGTTTGAAGCACCATATTCTTTACAAAAGCTTAAATTCTCTACTTTAATAAATCTGGGGGTAGTATTTGTCCTCGTACGACCTCGTTCACGTAACTTGATATATATAACATAATCTAAGACACGTGGCAAAAGCGTACCCAGTTATAAACTCTATTCAGAATTTCAAGCAAGCTTATTCTAGAAAACTTTATTTCAAATTGTAGGTTACTTCATACAAGAAGGCTTCTGCAGCTAAAGTTTCAAACTTCTTCTCCTTCTCCCACTTCTTACTACTCATCTCTCATCCTCTTCATTGTAGACCCCAATGGTTATGATCACTGGATATGAGGTTTACAGGTCAAATCCGTCGGGATCAATGTATTATTGTATAAAATAAAAACAAATGAATATTAAAAGTATAGATCCCGGAAAACAGTGGAAAATGAATAAACTATATATTCTCAAGATAATTTAACTAAAAAGTAAAAATAAACAAATGCAACTATTATTTGCTAACTTTTAATAATAGAGACATCTGAATAGCCTACAATTCATTTAATTGTTACATCACTTTTTAGTTGGAGCATCTTAGTGCAATACTAACAGTAGTAGTTTTTGTGTTTTATGATAATATGTGAACTTCTTTCTCGGGTGTCTTCGGGCAAAATCGCCTAGTTACATAGCTGATAGTTAGGCCTACTTTCACTTACTTACTTACTTACACAATGGCACTATCGAACCTGTAGGTTCATGGCCGCGCGGGCATAAGCTCTCCATACATCCCTATCCTGAGCTAATGCTTTCCAATCATTCCCTGTATATGTCCCTCAAATCATAGTTAATGTTATTCTCCCACCTCATTCTTGGTCTACCAACTGGGCGTTTTCCCTCTGGCTATCCTACAAGAAGCTTCCATGCAAGTCTTTCATTCCCCATACGTGTAACATGTCCTGACCATCGCAGTCTACGAGACATAACTGTTCTTATTATATCTGGCTTCCTATAAAGACCATGTAGTTCATTGTTATGTAGTCTTCTCCATTCACTTGCCTGTTCATCTATCTTTGGTCCAAAAATTTTCCTAAGTACTTTATTCTCAAATACTTGTAATCTTCTTTCCTCCCTTAAAGTAAGAGTCCATGTTTCGCACCCATATAATATAACTGGTAGAATAATAGTTTTATATTTTTTCAGTTTAACGTTTTTTTGAAAGGAGTTGGGGCATCAAGAGTCTCTGCAATGCATAATAGCACGCATTTCCAGAATTGAGCCTATGTTTAATTTCTTTGTGCATCTCATTCCGATTTGTGATTATTGTTCCTAGGTATCTGATTTCACTGCCATTTATTTTTTCGGACGTCCCCTACTAAAAACACTGAAACGAATTTAATATAATATATTATGTGTATTTAATTAGAACTGATTAATGTAATGTATCACAAATTATTCTTCTTTGGTTTACGGTACGTAAATGATTCTCAAATCTCTGAATAAATTAACGACCCTTTGATAAACATAATTAAATAGCGACAGTATTAAAAGCGTCGTTAAGTAAGCAACAGCTAACTATTTTTGTATGTTATTAATTTCCTAAAATTATATTATGTCAGTACTGTATATTTTTTATTTACACTACCATTTTTGGATCTAAACATCATCATCTTGCGTCCAAATGAAATCTTGCGGTTCTGCGCCAACCGTCCCATATAACCTATAATCCCAGGTTAACCATTTCAAACCCACTTATCTTATAATCTACATTATTTTAAATTACTTTCTTGTGCTAACTACCTTGTTTTAAATTAATATAATGTTATATCATCATATCATCATCATCCAGGGATTAAGTCTGTTGGCTCGTTCCGGTTTCATGAAAGCTAGAATTGTTAAAATTGTTCAGACCATCTTCTGTGTGGGCGACCAACATTTCTCCTTCCGTGCGGTTTATAATTTAGCAATAATTTTGGAATTCTTCCTTCTGGCATCTATCAATATGTTATTTCTAGTCGTTCCTATATTTAATTACATATATTGCTGTCTGTAAATTATCCTCCTCAATGTCCTGTTCTGTATGTACATAATCAGCTATTAAATGTACATACAGAACAGGACATTGAGGAGGATAATTTACAGACAGCAGAAATGCTAGTCGCAGAACCAAGTACATTAGAGGTTGAAATGGCGATAGAAAAATTGAAGATGTATAAAGCATCAGGTTCGGATGAGATACCAGCAGAACTGATAAAATCAGGGGGAGAAAAATTGATGGACAAGATACGCTGGTCGCTTAGTATGATTTGGGAAAAAGAAGCTCTTCCAGATGAATGGAAGGAATCAATTATCGTACCAATTTATAAGAAAGGAGATAAAACTGATTGCAACAACTACAGGGGCATCTCATTACTTTCAACTTCGTACAAAATTCTAACAAATATATTAGTAAGCAGACTTACTCCCTATATTGATGACATTCTAGGAGATCATCAATGTGCATTTAGAAGAAACAGGTCTACAACAGATCAGATTTTTAGTATAAGACAGATTTTAGAAAAGAAATGGGAATATAATAGTACTATACATCAACTATATGTAGACTTCAAAAAAGCATATGATTCAATTAAGAGGGAGAAGTTATATAGTATCCTGCTGGAGTTTGCAATTCCTAAAAAGTTAGTTAGACTTATACGAATGTGTCTAAATGGCACAAAGAGTAGGGTGCGTGTAGGCAAACAGTTTTCGGACACTTTTGAAATCCAGAATGGGTTGAAGCAAGGAGATGCACTATCTCCTCTACTATTTAATTTTGTACTAGAGCATGCAATTAAATCTTTAGAGAATAAGGAAGGCTTACAACTCAATGGTATTAATAAGCTGTTAGTTTATGCTGATGTAGTATTATTGGCCGATAGCGAGGAGATACTAAAGGACATCACGCATACACTATTGAGTAACACTAAGAAATTAGGACTGGAAGTAAAACTAAATATATGGTCACATGTAGGAATTCATTATATGATGGAAATGGACAGCTAATGACAAATGAGGGAAATTTTGAGGAAGTGGCTGAATTCAAATACCTAGGAACAATAATCACAAATAGGAATGAGATGCACAAAGAAATTAAACATAGGCTCAATTCTGGAAATGCGTGCTATTATACATTGCAGAGACTCTTGATATCCCAACTCCTTTCAAAAAACGTTAAACTGAAAATATATAAAACTATTATTCTACCAGTTATATTATATGGATGCGAAACATGGACTCTTACTTTAAGGGGAGGAAAGGAGATTACAAGTATTTGAGAATAAAGTACTTAGGAAAATTTTTGGACCAAAGAGAGATGAACAGACAGGAGAATGGAGGAGACTACATAACAATGAACTACATGGTCTTTATAGGAAGCCAGATATAATAAGAACAGTTAAGTCTCGTAGACTGCGATGGGCAGGACATGTTGCACGTATGGGGAATGAAAGACTTGCATGGAAGGTTCTTGTAGGAAAGCCAGAGGGAAAACGCCCAGTTGGTAGACCAAGAATGAGGTGGGAGAATAACATTAACTATGATTTGAGGGAAGTAGATTATAGAGGGAATGATTGGAAAGTATTAGCTCAGGATAGGGATGTATGGAGAGCATATGTCCGCGCGGCCATGAACTTACGGGTTCGATAGTGCCAGTAAGTTAGTATAATGTTATATCATTTTTTTAATTCATTTAATTTTGTAGTAATCACTGTCAAGTTTGTAAACGTCATTGATCGATACCCAAAATGTTAACAATATTTGAAATTGTGAAAAACCTAAAAATAAATTATTTTGAAGGATAAATGTTACATGTCTAATAAATATTTTCCGGATCACGCCGTAGCGCAGTGGGTTAAGGCTATATGCCACAAGCCAGAAGGTTGGAGTTCGAGTTCCGTTAGAGCAGGAATTTTAGACTGGCCTAAATCTGGCAACATTATGGCCATGGGGTCGACTCAGCGTATATCGGAAATGATAAGTAGTCGTTTGGTCTGCGGGTAAAGACGACCGGTAGCGGAGGACTGACAATCCGGCTGACATCTCGTGCAGAATGCCTAGAAAAGGTAGGTATCTTAACCACATATTTCTCCAAGAATCTCCTCACGCCTGTAGTAGAATCACTTCACCTTTACCTCCAGTGAACATCTATCTGAAAGGATTAAAATTGCATTCGTCTATTTTTTTTCTTTCTGCCGCATGGATTTCAATTTTGTTTGCAATTGAGGTTTTACCCAATGGTACCCAAGTTCTAGCAAACTCATTAGTATGTATCAGGGAACGATATTGTTTTTTATTCAATACCACCACGTTGTTATTTCGACATTCTGGTATTCTCTCCTGGCATGGCGTTATTGTAACCCACTTCTGAGGTTGGGACGCCTGGACGGCGGAGTTAAGCTGTTCCGATGATATATGATAGGTGCTGATGATGGTAATGATGCGCTAGGATAGGTCTTAATTCTAAACTTAATGAATATGTTGATGCTGATAATGGTGGCCAGATGATGTTCGGGGACAGTTTGGGCCTTAAAGTTTCCTGACATTTGTCTTAGATGTGAGGAAAAACCCCTAAAAATCCATCACTCAGGAAACTTCTCCCGATCGGCGATCGAACCCAGGCCCGCTGCGTGACAAGGCAGCACGCTATTTCGAGACACAGTTGTTTTTAGTAATGTAATTGATACATTTGTTTTTTCTTCTATTTACTACAAACGAAAAATGATTAATATTATTACCATCAGTCCATTTATGTTTAATAAATCATATTTACCACATCATAAATCCTCATTAAAACCTATGCCACGTACTAAACATTATTCAGTGTTTCAAATTGCATTTCAGTATCTCATATCTTCTTATCTGTCGCAGTTTAACCTCTACTTTGTAGGTACTTTTACATGCTCCAGGCTGCCTGGAATTTATACTAGCGCGACCTGTCAAGAGAGGGTTTTTAAACTTGGATCATACACATTTTTTTTTTGACTGAACAAGGACCTGGAATGAGTGAATGAGTGGTCAGCTCAATCCAGGGTGTTTTCCGAGATAACAAATAAAATAAAAAAATGAAATATACAATTCGCTCACATCTTCATATGATAATGATTATTATGGCATCCAGAAGATGTTAGGAGACTTTAGGGCCTAAACGTTTCCTGATATCTATCTTACAGGTGAGGAAAAACTCCGGAAGAAACCATCACTCAAGACACTTGCGTCGTTTGGGGATCGAACCGGGGAAACGGAGCTTGTGAAACAATATTTCATATCAGTCATCAAATAGGGCCTAAATGGAACTATATTGAGAAAAATAACTATTTTAAAATTACATATAACTTAAACCTTTCTTGATTTTCTAAAAAATTATGTGAAATGCACTTTCGATACAAGTAAAATTCATGGTAAGTTTCCGTTGAGGTATTAGTTCACAGTAATATAATGTACGGTTAAAAACTATAAAATAGTTACCTTGTAGGTCCGTCTCCTCAACTTAAGTTCTTTTAAAACTCTGTAGGCCTTTCGGGACTAGCCCCATCATCAGCAATGTCCCGAAAGGCCTACAGAGTTTTAAAAGAACTTAAGTTGAGGAGACGGACCTACAAGGTAACTATTTTATAGTTTTTAACCGTACATTATATTACTGTGAAATGCACTTTGAAAATATCTGGTTGCTAGTTGAATGTTGAACCACGCTGAACGCATCTTATTATACTTTCAGTTCTCGTGCTTGTTAATTATTGTTTCTCGTAATAGAATTCTGAAGCCGTAACGAAGTTGAAATTGGTTTTAAAGCTTATATCTGCTATACTTGAATGGGTTGTATCTTATGACATGAATAACTGAATGAAGGAAGAAGAAAACTCTCCTTTCATATTCATCTGGCGACATACTCTTGCTTCTCAAGCCACATTAAGAACTGTCCAAACATCCACAAGTCTTATAAGGAAGTAAGCGGAATGTTGCGATCGCAATTGAATCGCTGAGTTGAGAATGGAAGAAACACCATGTAAGCTACTTTTGAGAAAACCTTAAAAAACTATATAACTTCTTATACCTTACTATGAATATTTAACTCATGCCCCAAATGGGAGTCAATGACCAATCACATTTCAATGATTTTTTATTTACAATCAATCACAGTCGTGTTTCGCCTAAAATTTACCAACTAAAGTTTTCATAATAAAGAAAACACCTCCTTTTTAACATTCTGAATAGGTCATAGCATTATTTTGCAGACTGACCCTCGAAGAAATACGGCTACCAGATTGTATATATATAGTGCATGAGAATGTCAGCAGAAAGCGCATGTGATAGATAATATAAAAACATTTGTAACAATTGATTATATCACAAAAAAAAGAAACCACTGTTTGCATTTTCTTAAACGAATTATTTTCCACGGAATGACGTTGCAAAAAAATATAATTCACATATTTACATCATAGGACATCAAATTAACTAATACGTATAACGTTGGTTATAAATTTCTCCACTAGGGTGCATTCTTACAACATTGCGATCCTTTGGCAATAAATAATATTATGATCTGGTTGCAGTGATAAACAAAAGAAGCAAATGAAGCGCACAAATCGTATTTCATTTGTTTTCAAACATCGCCGTTTATATTGAATATATATATATATATATATTTTTTTTTTTTCAAGTGCCCCAGGTTTGTCTTTCGATATTCCTGGTTTCTCTCCTGGCATGGCGTACTTGTAACCCATTTCTGAGGTTGGGGCGCCTGGAAGGCGGGATTACGTTGCCCCGATGATATGATGGTGATGATGATAATGGTGCGCCAGGAGAGTCCCTAATCCTAAGCTTAACCTAAGATGAATATGAATGATGATGATTGCGATGGCCATATGATTTCGGGGACCGCTTGGGCCTTAAAGTTTTCCTGACATTTGTCTTACAGGTGAGGAAAAACCCCGATAAAAACCTCACCCAGAAAAACTGTCGCGACCGGGGATCGAACCCGGGCCCGTTGCGTGACAAGGCAGCACGCTACCCCGAGACCACAGCGGTGGACACATTGAATATATAAATATTTTAAAATAATTATAGTTAAATAATGATTTGTCAGTAAACAGCTTAATTTTATTCGTTAAATAATCCTAACAAATGTTACTCTTGATTTCCAAATTCTCTAGATAAATTCACTCCTCACTTCGTGAGTCGTGAATGTATCGATAATTTGGAAATCATTCGTGGCATTACTTATGACAAATTTTTTACCAATTACAATATTGATCCTCTGTTTTTTATGCAAAAAGTGATAAAGGTATCATTCGTTTAGGATCATTTTTCAAAGGATGGCAAAGTAAAGCAAGTAATACTTCAAAATGTGTTTCTTGATGTATTTGAGGTTTTGAATGTAGTTTTCTTGTCTTATATTTACTAATAAAGTTTATTCATGTATTATGCTAAAATAATGTTAAGATTATTTGAAAAAAAAAGAAGAAACTCCACTGATTCCGAAGAGCGATAAAACGCATATATGCTATATAAATTGTGAATTCGTGTTATAATTGAATTCCTTGTAAGCAGAGGATAAATATTGTGATTGGTCAAAAATTTGTCAGAGTTAGTTATAAGAAGTTACGTAGTTTTTTTTAAGGTTTTCTCATAAGTAGGGTAATTTGGAGGTTCTTCCTTTTTAAACTCAGCGATTCAATTGCAAAAATAGTTTTGGTTTGTATGAATATGTTGGAGGTGCTGATTACAGAAATGTATAAACTAAGTGTCATCCCCAATAAGACTGTAAGCTATGATGATACAATATTCCGCTCACAATGGACCATACCCAACATGATGTCATGACTTCAGTCTTCGTAAACATTGTTTCTCTAGCTAATGTAGTTATTTGCAGTGTGTGCTATGATCGACAGACGCTGGAGCGGATTGAAGATCACAGTATCCTTAACGACTATCAGTTCACACCATCGTCGAGAGATTCAATCTCTTTGCTGATGTGTACTCTACACAATCAGTTCTGTTTTTCAATCTTCGCAGACTTTGTTCGGTACTCCTGAACTGTAGCTGGATATGACTACTTCATACCAGAGAGCTTTAAGACATCTCCCCGAAAGTCCTCTTATGCAGGCGTTTTCAAAATGCCATGTGGACTCGGAGAGACTGCCTAAATGCAGGCAACTCATGAAGGGCTACCGTGCTGTGGTAAGCAACTCTGTTTCTTCCTTTGCACTTTATAACTCTATGGACATGTTCATCCACGTAATCTTTTGCCAATGGCTACCAACAACCTACTTTTTGAACTCGGTGACTGAACATGCGCATGATTGTGTATTGCAGTGTAATTGTCAATGGCAAATATTGTGCGCATATTTGTAATATACATGTAAAACTCTTAAATGCAAACCAAAACTTATTTGCAATTGCAATCGCAACTTGCGCTATCTCCTTCGTTAGAAATGCACGGTTACAACAAATTAATAAACTTCATTTATTAATTATATGCTTTTACTCGTATGATATCTGCAGTAATGAAACATAGAGAGAGAGAGAGAGAGAGGGAGAGAGAGAGAGAGAGAGAGAGGGAGAGAGAGAGGGGGAGAGAGAGAGAGAGAGAGAGAGAGAGAGAGAGATCACAAAATTTTCATTTCGCTCCTATATTTATCATTACCATCCTGAACAATTAAGTTTTAGGCTTTTTATTAGTCTATTCCTGTTTCCTCTAGATGAAGTCTCCATCTTGTCAGTGATTGCCAATGTCTCGTTTACTCCTCGGTTTGCAGTGTAAAGCCTGTCTAGGGTTTCTGTCCTTGGTCATTCTTCTTACATACTGTGGCCAATTTTGTTGCTATTCTTTAATTTGCTGCACTATATTTATTACATTAAATTTTTGCCTGATAGATACACTTCTTAAACGATCCATGCGTGTTACTCCCATACTCTGAGAAATTTCATTTTTTCTGCTTCCAATCTTTATGTATCCCTCTTTCTCAGTATCCATATTTCACTGCCAAATTTTAAGGTCGATTTTGCTGCGATATTGTAAATTCGTAATTTTGTAAAATAATTCATATGTTTCTAAAAGTGAGAATACTTGTATTTTTAAATTTAATTTTCCTATTAACCCTTAAATTGGCGAAAAATTAATTTCTCGAGCCAATTATTTAAATGTTTCGGACCGTAATAAAAACGAAATCATGTAAAACTCTAAGTTAGCCTATTATGTATATTATTGTTTAATTTGACACAAATGTAAGTAATTTGTACTAGTTTGTTTTTCTATTGTTGTATAAACAATATTAAATTAATTAAAACTGAATAATAAATTCAAATAATATAGAGATAAATGGTTTAGACATGTACAAATAATGGATGTAACAAGATTACCAAAAGCACCATTTAACTACAAGCCAAGAGGTCCAAGGAATGTAGGAAGGCCAGTGAAAAGATGGACAAACCAACTGTAAGGTGGAACAGGCAATTTGCATAGCCAGAAGAAGAAGATACAAACGAAATCAATAAATATGATAGGATACATTGTCAATTTAATTGTTAAAGTCATTAACTATAATTTAACTTTATATGCATTTTTTTCTATCTGCACTAAATTGTGTAACTATTTTGCACCCGAGTACGACTACTGATTCAATTGGTTGTCTGTATTGTGTACAAAAATTCTATTCTGAATAACATTTATTCACATTCTTGTTTTGCTAGATGAATTTGATATATTATTCTCCAGTATTCATTGAACAACAATAACTCTATATTAGTTTGTTCCTCCGTAAATAATATATGTTAGGGACAGCTGAATTACCAATTAAATAACCAAGTTTGAGATATTTATGCATACGTGAGACAAAAAACAAGTGACAGTAAAAAACGAAATATGTTGGTGGAAGGCTATGGATGACAGGCACTAGAGACAACGAAGGCTGTGTATATTATTTTATTACGGTATATTTAATTATCATTTTCATAAACTACATAGTGAGTGACAAATCTCGTCTTTCTTATTCAAATAACAAACTGATAAAATGTATTTTCACTTCAAAGTTGAGTTTTTAGTGATTAAATAGCCTTTACAGCAAACATTCTATCTGAATAATGCGATTTAGGTTTTTTTACAATTAACATGTGATCATAGGAGAAAATGCGCTCTCTTGTCAGTGCAATGATAATATTGTAGTTGTAATAATTTTGATATAAATCTGAAATTAAAATTTCTATTTCCCTTTCCTCTCTTTGTTGTTACATATATATATTAGTACTCTCCCTAGAATTCGATGTCACGTCTGCAACTGGTCTTTTCAATAAGTAGATACTTCTTTCACTCTCGCCATTTTCCCCCTTTAGGGGTTTTAAAATCTGCTTAAAACTTGTAGTTGGCAATGAAAAACATTTTTATTATCCACATTTCACTTACCCTTAATCTAATTTTCAAAAACAGAGATGAGAATCATTTCTTTAAACTTAAAATATTTCTTCTTAAGATCGTTTATAAAGACAGAGGTATTATTTTGCTTCAAACTTGAGAATTATTATAAAATTTTAAACTTATATCTGTATATTTTAAGCTGTTCAAAGAGAATGAAGTGTCTGTAAAATTGTAGAAATGACTTCTAAATTAGCGTCGAGTCTGGTTGTGAATTTTTATGTGTCAAACATTTTATGGCCACTTTTTCCAACTTCTCCTTGCGGATTGTAATTCATTTTATACTGCGAAGTAAAACAGAATTTTAAGAGCCTTCCAAACCGCAGATGAAGATTAAAGTAAGTTTTGAAGATCTTTAAACATCAGTCAGCATTATTATTTTATAATAATTACATTTAAAATACATTGAAACAAATTTAATATTTATGCAAGTTCATCAGTACATTTTGAGTATACACTAATAATAATAATAATGATAATGATAATGATAATAATGATGATGATGATAATGATAATGATAATGATAATGATAATGATAATGATAATGATAATGATAATGATAATGATAATGATAATGATAATGATAATAATAATGATAATGATAATCATAATATTAATGATAATAATAATAATAATAATGTATTATTTTTCTGGCACATAAGATCTATTCTTCCACTCAAACGAGCACAAGTATTCAAATATATGTTTTAACCCTTAAATTCGCAATGTACTCTGTTGGATACATCATTTACCGTGCCACAAATATAGCATCATACTTTAAACTACTACTACGTCGCTATGTCTTTCTGAAATTTCTGCGGGTGTAACAGCTGTAGATTTTATAGGAGATAAAATCTGTAGAAAAATAATTTTAAGCAAAACCTTCTCGAGTTCTTTCATCATTATATCATCTAGAGTTAAAATTCATCTCTCGACAGTTCTAGTCTCTGTAGCCTCTGGAGGGCAAAAACAAATGTATATATATATATATATATATATATATAATGTACGTGCTTACGCGCGCATGTATGCATGTGTGTGTGGAAATTGTAATTCTGAACTTTTTATAATCTCTTTCGAGCATTTTTAATTCCCTTCAGTCCTTATCAAATCTATAATATTTAGTAAAACGGGATTGTATTAAATGTGAATTAATTTTAAAATAATATAATTAATGGTATGTAAATAGAAAAGAAAAATATATCAGTTGCATAAATAAAGATTACAAATAATAATTATGAAATCCACGTTACTGCATTAAAGTACAGTAAAAGCTCCTTATTCGCAGGGGATATGTTCCACAAAAATGCCGCGAATGCATAAAGCGCGAAAATAGAATGGTAATTTGTATGGGTATAGACGGGATACGTTCCGATTCCGATTGAGGGTCTTTCCACTTTTTCAGCGGTTGCCCTTTTACCAGCCGGCTGCTGGCCCTTCACATCCACATGTGTCAATCACAGAGGTAGATGATCAACAGCCAGTGTAGGGGTGACATGTGGTTAGCATGTCGAGTCCCCCAACCGTTATAGCTGGTTCCTCAACCTGGAGCCGCTACTTATTGTAGCTACCCAATTGCCTCACGATGCTGGGTGGGCACCGGTCCCATACTGGCCGAAATACCATGAGAAAATTTCTTCCCCCATGGAGACTCGAACCAGCGCAAGTCCCGTAGCTCTGCGTCAAGGCTTTCTACCTTAACCGCTCGGCTACGGCGCGGGACGGGATACGTTCCAAGTTTCCAAAATAAAATAAAACAATATCAAAACAAAATCAATTAATGGGAGATTTTGAACAATTTCTATTAATTATTACTGTCAGGCTTAGGCAAGGGTTTAAAGAACTTAGTAATTTTTTCCTGTTTTACCGCTTTTAAAAGATCTTTTCAATTCAGGTTGATATTTAGTTGTGAATTCCACGATAGAATTTCTTATTTTGTCTTCGGATATCTTGATGAATCGTACAGTTCATTCATTAACACTGAAGCAGCATGTTATAGACGCAAACGAATCGCCAACGCGTAAACGGTCAAGCATTTCTGTTTTTACTTCAAGCGACAACACTACTTTTTTCCGCTACGGAACTAATTTTCTTTCACTTTACTCGACATTATAAATTGGCAACGAAGCAGAAGAGACACGTGTTATTCAATCAAAATTATTGCAACAAATGACAAGTTGAAACAATAAAACACCGATCTCGCGAGGGCGGCATTTATAACAGACATAGCGGCACGTGAAATACGACGGCAGTAGCTTTTAACAACGAACTTCAGGTTTAGTGACAATAAGGTTTGTTCTTCTTTGATATATATTTGTCCATTTGGTTTTGAATCGCTCTTTGTAAAAGTCGCCTTGGCACGTGCTTGAAGTGAAAAAGTTACCGATGCGTTAATAAAGGATCCTAATCCTTCTAATACCGATTGGATCTGCGAATAAAGAAATATTTAGCCGCGAATACAGGAACTGTGTCGCAATTTTTTAATTCGCAGATAATGAAAACGCGAATAAGGGAACCGTGAATAAGGATATTTTACTGTACTCAATATAAAGACCGTAACATTGTTATAGGTCATTTTAATCCAAATTCCTATTAAACAATCCCCTGGTTATGTGGTTGCAATAATCTCAAAATATTGTTCTGCTGGTCGTGTCTTTTGTTCTCTCCTGAAAAGAACGTTTCGAACAAGATGGGTTTTGAATAATTTTCATGAAGCCCAAAAATATATAAACTCTCATTTCATCTTATAACAAGCCTTAAGCAATTGAAACAGTTCGAAAAAAAACTATAACTGAATTATGTCTAACAAAGTAAGAAATAAATATGTGCTAGACAGAGTGGGTGAAAGAAGAACAATGCTGGAACTCATAAAGGAGAGGAAAAGTATTGGATTGACCACTGGCTAAGAAGAAACTGCCTGCTGAAGGATGCCCTAGAAGGAATGCTCAACGGAAAGAAAGTTAGAGGCAGAAAAAGACATCATATGATAGACAATATTAAAATAAATGGGTTGTATGTAGATACAAAAAGGAAAGCTGAGTAAGGAAAGAGTGGAGAATGCTGAGTTTGCAGTGAAAGACCTGCTCTTGAGCAGAACACTATGAATGAATCTCTTTTTTATATGATCCTGTAATATTTGGTAGTTTTTTTTCACTATATAGCTTCCCTTTTCCCCAAACGTACACCTCGCCATTAAATCTAAATATTATATGGATATGATTGTGATGGTCAGGTGATGTCCAGGAACTATTTGGGCTTTTCGTTTTCTGACTACTTTATTTCAGAGTGAAAATTTCCAAAAATAACCTCAATCCGGAAACTTGTCCCGACCGGGGAAATAATCCGGCTCCACTGCGTATACGAGGCGACTATGTTACAACGAAGACCAAGCTCGGTGGGACTCAAATTGAATATTAACGAGTAAACTATATACTCCAAAGTATTGATACGTATTTTCTTATGTTAGAAAATGAAAACTAGAATTTTGTTGCTGAGTGGGTCATAGTTATTGTGTAGATCTATAAACAGATGTATTCACATATTATTTTTATTCCTTTAAAAAAAAAGTGAAATAGAGAAACATAATAAAATAATCTACTAATTGATATATGTTGAGAAAGAACGACGCATAACTATAGTTTGCAACGAGTGTGTTTAAAGTTGATAACTTCATTACTCAAGTTGTGGTTGTCATGTTGACAACACTCTTGTAACTTCCGAGCTCGTATGTCAGCAATTACAGAACCTGCATCACTTGATTACTTCGGTATCACAGAGTTTCTAAGTAAACTCCATGTTATTACTTAAATTTCTAACTTTATTTTATTGAAACTCGTTCGGATAGAGAGAAAATTTTGTTACTAACTATTTCCACTCCAGTGAGGTTATATTATATTAGTCCTTTCATGTACAATATCCAATTTTTTAAAATGTCATCATGAGATTTTCTATTAACAAGTATTTAAGACTAAAGTAAAAATTCTGAATCATGCATATACTAATTTGTTGCAAACAAATCATTAATAAAATGAATATAACTGCTCAAGTAATTATTTGGGAGGATTTATAATATTTTTTAAAGAGGTGTACCTTTTTAATGTTGTGGAAGTTTATATATTTAGTATATTACGTAACGAAGGATATAAACACATGTTTTAGGATAATACGTTATGATAGGAACATAATTTCAGGAAGGGGGACAGGAGTGAGAGATATCTTGAAGATAAAGGCAATGGCAGTGCCTATTATTACTTATGGATCCGAAACATGGGCATTGACAAACACAACAATCTGCCAGAATACAAGCTACTGAAATGAAATTCCTCAGACCAATATCAGGATATCAAAGTACAGACAAAAACCACAACACACAAATAAGACAACTAAAAGTAGAGGAATTAAACATAACAATAGTCAAATACAGAACAAACTGGAAAGAACACTTGGCAAGGATGACTGAGAATAAAATACCAAAAGCAGCATACGGCTATTCACCACGAGGAAGAAGTTTGGGTAGACTAAACAGCAGCAATTTGGAATCGAAACAGGCTAGTAAATAAGCCTAAACCGTGATGAAGAAGAAGAAGAAGACATGGAAGTGGTAGTAGGCTGGACAAAAGAAATGATAATCGGCAGGCAAAATTAATCCTTGAGTGATTACCATGAGACAAATGAGATTCCAAGAGAACGTTCTCGTACAATATGACAGGACGAAATTGAAAAACCGAAAATGATAATTGCGCAAGAAAGATGGCTGTGAAGAAGAGTTGGAGAGATCTTCATCCTAGTGCATAAAATTGACAGTAAATTGAGATGTATTATTTGAGAAAATCTGGAAATCGAAGAAGAACATGATGAAATACATAGAAGCATAAGAAAATACAGTCACAACAATGGATAAAGAAGACGGGTTAGTTTTGGGCATGTGGGAAGATAAAGAGTCAGAGAGGATATCATACTAATTCAGGACTGGCTGGTAAATGGTATAAGAAGAAGACAAAGATCTATGACAAACTTACTTCCAATATGTTAAACGGTTTCACATGTTTTTGTCTATAGGAGTAGCATTTGCTATTTATAGGCCCCAGATTTATTCAATGACATCTTTTATTTAGGGATTTATCTACAAATCCAAAATTATTCAATTTATATTTATATTTTCTGGGGTAAATTTAATATTATTAGAATTACTTGGAGGAGCAGACGAAGTAAAAAAGTAGGAATGTTTTGAGCTGTTTTCTAAAAGAGTTACTAAACTCTTTAAATGTTTTGGGTTGAAGACTAATATCTATAAAATATAACGATATTTTCTTATAACTCATGCTCAAAATGCGAGTCAATGACCAATCACGTTTCAATGAATTTTGTTTTACAACCAATCACAGTCGTGTTTCACTCATTCTTTACAGAATTCTCTTTACCACCTCCTCCTGCTTTTGTCATAAAGATAGCTTTTAATATACTGAACAGTTCAGAACATTATTTTGCTGTGACTGACTCTCCAACAAATACATTGAATATAGCAAATAATGAACAGATTCCTTCGAAATATACATTTGATAATTGTGTGTTCAATAATTGTGTTTTTAAATTATGATTCTGCTGAGTTGTTTATTAAAAAATGAATTAATAACCTATAATTTGGTTATAATATATAGTTTGATGGGTTTCATTTTTTTCCCACTAGGTGCACTCTTACAGTATTGCGATCCTATTTGACAATAAACAATATGATCAAGTTGCAGTGGATTCACAAATGAAACATAACCACGTGATAACCACACATTTCTGATTTGTTTTCAAACATCACCGTTTACATTAATCATATAAATGTTTAAAATAACTACATTTAAGTAATGAGTAAACAGCTTAATTTTATTCGTTAAATAGTCCTTAAAATGCCACACTTGATTTCCAAATCCTCTAGATAAATTCATAAGTCACTTCGCGACTCGTGAATTTATCGATGACTGGGAAATCACTCGTGACATTACTTATGATAAAAATACCTGAGATATGAATGGATGGACGGAACAACTGTGAGGCGGAACAGGCAATTTGCCTAGCCCGTGAAGTGGGGAAGAAGATATGAATGGAGTGAGAAAGATAGAAACTAACTGACATTAAATTGAAAAAAGATTATATATAAAATGTACATTGAATACATATAATTACACATTATAAATAAAATTACATATAAAATGGATATGTATAACTATATAATTGTATGTATAGGCTTAATTTAAATTTTGTACTGATTACTTGTTTTCTCGTTTTCAGGTGAGTGTCGCTTGATTACATTTACTTAACGATTTCTGCTGATAGAATTTACGTAAGTGTTCTATTAAGTTTAATTTAGTGGTTAAGTGCAATATGAATTAAAATGTACAAAACAGAGATAATACAGAATAATTAACGCTCAGATTATTTGAAAAAGTTAAACCTATTCAAATCCAATATATTATTATGTACAACCTCAAATGTACAATGCAGCCGGCTTTCTAAAGCTAAGTTTCTTTATACTTGTTCCGTGAAGCTGTGTAGACCAATACACGCGGTCAGATGTGGCATATACTGAATGTTTTAGACGTATTTGCTTCCACCCATATTCTCTACTACACACTTACGAGAATCAGGCGCGCATATGATTAGAAATTTATATATATATATATATATATCACATATATAAAGCGTCACTGCTATAAAGTAAAAATATTCTCTTTAATTTGCTTACTTTTTTTTTCTCTCTTTATTCAGCATGTTCCATAACAAAAAATGTAATACTACATGCTTTAGTTTACAACATTTACATAAAATTATTTACAAGGAAATAACAATTCTTGTTTTTTAATTAATTTTCTATGGCCACTTTTATTTTTTTTATTTGTTATGCTCATTGAATTGGCTTTTTTTTTTTTACCTTTGTTCTAAAGTTTGTTTAATTTTATGGAATTAATGAAGGAGATTAATTCTTCTGTATATCCCACTACTAGTCTTACTTTATCGAATGTCCAATTACCATTTTTCTTAAGCATGTTGTTTTTAAATAACCGCCTTTCTGTTTCTAATTTTGTACATTGAAATAATAGATGATCTATAGTTTGTTCTGAAATGCCGCATGTACACAAAGGGCTATCTTTTATTTTAAAGCGATAGTAATAACTGTTTATATCACCGTGCCCTGTTAAGAAGGTTCTTATTTTTCCTGTTAAGGGTAAATTTAATTTCAATCTGTCTTTCACGCTAGGTAAAAAGGATTTTGTCACTGCACCCTTTGTGGTATTTTGCCATTCATTTTCCCACTTATTTAAACTCATTGATTGCAATTCACTAAAAACTACACTGACTGGTTTACGGTCGTAACACACTGGAAGTTCTCCATTCCCTGCTGCTTGTTTAGCCAACCTATCAGCAATCTCGTTGCCATCATTCCCGTTGTGTGCCTTGACCCATGTGTAGTGAATTTTCCAATTCTGAGTTTCTAAGTTTTTAGTTATCTCTCTAATGGATGCTATTAAGTTTTGTTGGTTTTTATTGTTTTCTAGTGAATCTAATGTTATTCTGCTATCTGTATGAATTACTGCTGTTTTTTGATGGATAGGAAGATGGTGACCATTTTCTAGATATTCTAGCGCTTTAAGGATTGCTAGCTGTTCCGCTTGATTGTTTGTGCAGTGGTTTTTTAGTCTGTATTGTAACTCTTGAGTAAGTAGTTTGTTGACATATATGGCGATTCCTGCTCCTACACCCGTATCACCTTTGCTACCATCAGTGTATATGTCAATTTTGTATTTCACTTTCTCCTGCTTTCTTTTTATTATATAAATCTCGGCAGGATGCGGCCATTGCGAGTAGTGTCTTGGTATGTCCAAAGCTGTTTCCTTTGGATCACCTTTTTTTATTGTGTATAAACTTACTAACTTTTGGATCTCTAATATTATTGGAGTATTTTTTGTTAGGATGCATAACGCTTCATGTGACGTTGTGCGAAAAGCCTTGGCTATTTTAATATTTATTAATCTCTGCACTCGATTTAGTTTTACTGCATTATGATGTTTGTTTATAGCTTCAATCCAGACGGGGGCTCCATATGTTAAGATAGGAATATAGCCCCTTTGTAAATAATTCTCATTACATCAGTGTTAAGTCCCCAATTTATTTTTGCAGATTTTGCCAAAGCATGTATCAGATTTGTACACCTCTGAGTTACTAGATCTATATGTTTGTCAAATTTAAACTTTTTGTCAATTGTTATACCAAGGTATTTTATACTCTCTGATTCTGGTATATATCTATTGTTCAGGAAAATGTTTAGAGTTTCTTGCTACTTGAGCTCTTCTTTTTGTTATAACCAATAGTCTCGATTTCTGTTCATTGAATGTAATTTTAGATGTTTTGCCATACTTTCCACCTTATACAAGTCCAAGTTTGTATTATTTTCCAGCTCAATGAGGCTTTTTCCTTTGGTGATCATCAGTAAATCATCCGCAAAGGCTAGGACCTTTGTATGTTTACTATAATCTATATTCAGGAGTGAATTATACTGGATGTTCCAGAATCCCGGACCACAACAAGACCCTTGTGGGCAGCCTTTGCTTATGGATTTTTGAATTGATGCATTGTTTACTGTTAGTGATGCAGTTCTTCCGTAGAAATAGCTTTTACAAAGCTCATAAATATTTTTGTGACATCTGACTTCCCTTAAAGCTGAAAGTATACTAGGCCACCATGCAGCGTCAAACACTCCTTTTACATCCAAGCTGACTATAGCTACATATTGTCCACCATTTATGGCCTCTAGTACAGTTTCTTTTAATGACATCACTGCATCCACAGTACTAGTTTGAGGTTTAAATCCAAATTGCCGTTGATTCATTAAATTGTTACTGTACATATGGTGCATTATTCGATTTATTAATAGTTTTTCTAGTACTTTTGCTGTTACATTTAGGAGACTAATTGGTCGGTATTTTGATACATCGTCAGTGACTTATTTTCCTGGCTTTATAATTGGTATTATATTGGCATGTTTCCATTTTTTGGGAAAACATCCTGTTCTAAGGCTTGCATTATATATCGCAGTGAGGAATTTAGGTAGTAAGCTATAGATTTCCCACAGAATTTCAACTGTAATTCCATTTTCACCTGGTGCTTTACTGACGTTTGCTTACTTGTTATAGTCAGCTACTAGATGGCAGTGAAGACCGAGTTCTCGCGACATCTAGTAATAATGGAGAATGTAATACATATAAGAAAAATAAGTGCTTGAATTGGATTCGACTGGTGGTGTAATGGATATCACGCTAAGGTACAGACTCAGAGTTCCGGGTTCGAATCCCGTCAAGGCATTTATTTTTATTATCATATCATACCATATATATATCCTTCATAAGATTGATAAATTCAGTGTGTAAAACTTTACATGATTTTTAAAATATATTTTTTAAAGTAGCTTATTATAAGTTATTGTAAGTTAATTAATAATTTAAAACACATTAAATTCTATAGTTATCAATGTGAAGTGTTTAAATTCTTTCGAAGGAGAGATAAATCTTGGAGGCCAAAATTGTCCCAATTTTTTTAAATTCTAAATAAAAGGTCAAAATTCATTCCGAAGGTTCAATTTTACATGCATAGTCAAAATATTTTTTTAAGGAAAATTAAAAATTTGGTGTGAAAAGGTTAATTGCGCATGGTGATCTAGTCCTAAGATTGTTCTCGACATATGACAAGCTGATAAGTGATGACATTTTTCATTTCAATTTAATTATGAAGCTCTTCAAAATCTTTGGTCACATCGAGACTAGGATCTTTGGATCATAACAGTAAACTATGTAAAGCATCGTCTATTTTCATGTCAATTTCTGTTTCTCTTGTGCAAATTCACTAAATATTATTTTTATTTAAATATGAAATAATGGCAATTATGAAACATGGTATAATGAAATTGAAATCCAGAATTTTCCATTAAAACCGAATAAAACTACGAAAGAATATGAGATTCGTCGGCCAGGGAATTTGAACTCGGGACCTCTCGAATACGAGTCTCAAACACTACAGTTTGAGCCAATTTATTTAGTGATAATCGTTATGTCTGTACATGTTCTTGATTATTTGATAAGAATTCAAAATTAATTTTCCCATTAATCTGCTTGACCATTATTAAAGTCATTACCTCATATAATTTCCCATTTTCCATTGACGTAGTTTAACCTCTCCCCATATTTGTATTTTTACTTGGCACACGCTACCCGGACCTTACCCGGCACGACAATTCGGGAGAGGAATTTGAACTATGGATCACACACGTAGCTTTCTTGACCACATGAAGACATGGAGGGTCTTCCAGAATGAGTGATCAGCTCAATGCCAGTTCCCCCTCCGAGAAAACACACTTTTAAGAAGAATCACACCACTCACACATTCATACTAAACATAGGAAGTATGATATCGATGATTATGATGACCAGATGATAGATCGGGGACCGTTTGGGCCTTAAGGTTTCCTTCGTTTGCCTTACAGGTGAGAAAAAATAGAAAAAACATCACTCAGGAAACCTGTTCCAATCGGGGATCGAACCTAACCCCGCTGCGTTACAAGGCGACGCCACCCCGAGAGCACAGCGGTGGACAACTCGTATAATTTTGATACCTTTAAATAGAATATGTTTTGGTATTTTATTGTTTTTATATTTCTCTGATATTAATTAGATTTGTCCAAGGCAATGTTATTTTTTTATATATCTCTCGTGAAAGCAACATATGGAATCCATTGTTGTGAGTGTCAGTGTATAGTACGTGTTGAAACACCCGGTTTTGGATTTCACATACTTAGGAATAATATTAATAGCATTCTCCTTGGAGTTACAACTGACACATTCGGGGTCTCCCCTTTTCCGCCCAGGAATTGCGTCTCTTTCCTTCCAGTCGAATTGACTCACTCCGTGGGGTGGCGCCCAATGGCTCGTAATGTCATGGTCTTCAAACATTTTAAGACGTAAGATACTAGAATTGAGTATTAAAGTTTATGTCCCATCACTTACTGTAGTTTCTTGATTTTACGCACTTTTTTTTATAAATTTATAAGCTTATACTATATTAACACTAAAAGAAGATTTTACAGTTTTATAAACTGTAAACCATGTTTTTTTTACATGTGAATCACAACTTGAAATAATTTGAAATTAGTATTAGTGGAGTTAATAACAAGTCTTCTTCTCTTCCGCTGAACCTGGAGAAGCGCATGTTACATTAAAATATAACAATCAGAAAAAAGTATTTGACTAAAGAGTGACGATTTTTCACCGTAAAAATAAAACCGCCAAGAAACGCGGACATGCGTTCTACTGGTTAAATTTTTCGGGGGGAAAATAGTTCCCTATTCAGATCTGCAATGGCAAAGGCTCAAACACAGCAACATGTTCCTAGGAACATGGAATGTCAGAACATTATATAATAGTTGACCACTAGAAATATAAACACGAGAATTTGATACATCACACTTAGATATAGTCGCTCTACATGAGGTTAGTTGGCCAGGACAAGTTATTCAGGAAACAGGAAGCATTGCATTATACTGAGACCTGAATTCAGAACCAAGATATTAAGTTTGCCAGCGATACGTAATTCTAAGGTGTAAAGACATATTTTCGTAATCGTAAATGTACATCGTCCCACAGAAAATAAAGAAGACAAGATCAAGGATGAGTTTTATGAAGAATCAGAAGCGCATTTAATAATTTTTCACGATATCACATGACAATTATCTTAGGATATTTTAATGAAAAGTGAGACGGGAAAATATATTCAGGGCAATAATGGACAAATGCAGTCTTCATGAAGATAGCAATGACATTGGGGTTAGATCAGTCACCTTTGCCACATAAAAGAATCACTGTTAAGAGCTCAAAATTCGTGTTAGGACATTCATAAATACACCTGGACATCTGCAGTTGGTGAAATACTATACTATATTGACCATACATTAGTAGATAAACGCTTGTACAGCAGCATCATTCATTAGATCTGTTATAGGGACGCACTTCAATTCGGATCATCTGGTGAGGATGAAAATTAGTGAACGGTTATCGCTTATGAGAGAAATAGTTGCTAAAGATGATTCTGAAATGTTTAAATTGAAAAAAAGAAAAACTTGAGAAATGATGAACTGCGGCAAGAATACCATCAGAATTAATAAAAATATTTGAAATACTGGATCTTCAGACGGAAATATAGCAACCATAGAAGAAATATATATAAATGAAGAATGGGAGACCGTAAGAGTTACTATTAAATCGTTAGCATCTGAAAACGTATGTTATTTAAAAAAGGGGTCAAAACAAGAAATGGTTTGATGAGGAATGTGCC
Organism: Diploptera punctata; assembly: GCA_030220185.1. NCBI lineage: Eukaryota > Metazoa > Arthropoda > Insecta > Blattodea > Blaberidae > Diploptera > Diploptera punctata. The sequence goes on along the minus strand of JASPKZ010005282.1, from coordinate 194,136 downwards.
GATATTTTATAGAAAAGAAAGGTAGCAAAAATTAATTGGTTACACGAGACAAATAAATTAAAATTAGAATAATTATATAAGATCAGACGGGAAACCATTAGGTCATGAAAGAGTAAAAAGAGGGAATATTTGAGAGAAAAGATTAATAATCTCGAAATGAACGCAAACATAGGAAAAACAGATAATTATGTCGGGGAATTAGGATAAAGAGAAAAGCGTTTCAGGATAGAACAAACATAATTAGGAATCAAAATGGGAATATGATTGCAGATTCCAGGAGTATAAATAGTTGTCAAAATTACTTTAAACAGATATTAAATGTACATGCTGAACAGGATATTTACTGACAGCAGAAATATTAGTCACAGAACTAAACGCATGAGATGTTGAAATGGCGTTGGAAAAATTAAAGATGTATAAAGCATCAGGTTGAGATGGGATCTCAGCAGAACTGATAAAATAAGAGAAGAAAATGAATGGACAAAACACATCAATTGCTTAATACGATATGGGAAAAAGGGACTCTTTCAAATGAAAGGAAAGATTCGATTATTGTACCAATAAAGGGAATAAAACTGATTACAACAACTGCAGAGGCATCTCATTACTTTCAACTATGTTTAAAATTCTAACAAATACGTTAGTATCCAGACTTGCTCCCTGTACAGATGGCGTAAATTGTGATCATAATGTGAATTAAGAAGAAATATGTCTGCAATAGATCAGATTTTTAGTATAAGACAGATTTTGACAAAGTAAATGGGCTTTTAATGACACTGTACATCAACTATTTGTATGTTTCAAATAGGCATACATTACAATTAAGTGGGAGAAGTTATATAGTATCCTGCTACAGTTCGGAATTCCTAAAAAAAGTAGATAGACTTTTTCGAATGTGTATATATGTTTATGGGAATAGGGTTCTTGCAGGCAAAACTTTTCAGATACTTTTGAAATTCACGATGGGTTAAAGTAAGGAGATACATTATCATCTCTACTATTTAATTTTGTATTAGAAGCGTGCCACCAGATGTTTAGAGGATGAAGAAAACCTGCTACTTAATTGTATTAATAAGCTGTTTGTTTATGCTTATGATGCAGTATTATAGATGATAACGGGGATATATGAAGGACCAACACAAACTCTCTACTGATTAACATTAGGGAATTGGGGCTGCAAGTAAAAATTAATAAAACTAAATATATGGTAACATATAGAAATACATTATATATTGTAAATGGGGAGTTAATGACAAATGAGGGAAATTTTAAAGAAGTGGCTGAATTCAAAGACCATGAACAATAATTGCAAGCAGGAATAAGGTGCACAAACAAATAAACCTAGTCTTATTTCTGGAAATGCATTTTTTCATATTTCAACATCAGACTAATAATTGGAATATTACATTCAATTTTAGAAAACAAGAATGTTTTACTGTGCTTGTTAGCTATGCTATTACTGCCTTATATTTTTCCTATATACAAGCTTTCTCAAGGTTATATTAGCTCCCCTCCTCCTTCTAACTTTCATGATTGTAAATATTATACCGAGTTAGATATGAGTCATATAAATTACTACGGTGTGTTTAAGAATTCTTGTTAATAATTAATATGTGTTATTAAATCTACACAGGAAAGATGAATCAATCTTTGCCTCTGATGGGCCCGGGCAAAGGAAAATAGATAGCACTTACATTTTTGAATTGGACGCTACAATTAGCATAGCTAAATATATAAGTAGATTCTCTAGGCCAGTAAAGATCCAAATATGGTAACGTACTCTTCTGGGTTCAGGGACCAGAAGGGTCGACGACCGTTCAGCACATTTTCCTTTCAGAGCAAATTCTTTGTTTTAGATGTAGACATTCTTAAATTGTATTTTTGAGAGATATTATTTAAAGTATAAAGGAATTGTTGTAAAGCATTTTCTTTTGCTGTCAATATTACTTGATCGTCTGCAAAAAGCTGAGTTGTCAATACACTATTTATATTAATTTGTTCTTGCCATTCATTTATGACGTGGTCAAGCATAAATTAAATAATACGGGTGACAACGGACACGCTTGTCTTACTCCCTGGTTTCTTTCTATTTTTTGTTTACGAATTTTATCTCCGCAGTCTATTTTAAAATAGATAAATCATACAGGAGGTAATTAGAAAAGTTTGCTCTGGAAAGTTGTTGAGAGCTTATGTCCGCACGGCCATGAGTCAGCAAGTTATACAGTGCCATATACTAGAGCATGCCATTAAATCTTTAGATGATGAAGAAGGCCTACAACTCAATGGTATTAAAAAGTTGTTAGTTTATGCTGATGATGTAGTACTGTTGGGCGATAGCAAGGAGATACTAAATGCCAACACGCACACACTATTGAGTAACACTAAGGAATTGGGACTGGAATAAATACCAATAAAACTAAATATACGGTCACACATAGAAATACATTATATAATGGAAATGGACAGCTAAAGACAAATGTGTGAAAATTTGAGGAAGTTGCTGAATTCAAATACCTAGGAACAATAATCACAAATAGCAATGAGATGCCCAAAGAAATTAATATAGGCCCAATTCTGGAAATGCGTATTATTATGCATTACTGAAACTCTTGATGTTCCAACTCCTTTCAAAAAAACAAACTGAAAATATATAAAACTATTATTCTACCTGTTTTATTATATGTATGTGAAACATGGACTCTTACTTTAAGGGTGGAAAGGAGATTACGTATTTGAGAATAAAAATTCTTAGGAAAATGTTTGGACCGAAGAGAGACGAAGACAGGTGAATGGAGAAGACTAGATAACAATGAACTACTTGGTCTTTGTAGGAAGTCGGATATAATAAAAATAGTTAAGTCTCGTAGACTGCGATGGGCAGGACATGTGACACGAATGGGGAACAAAAGAGATGCATGGAAGCTTCTTGTAGGAAAACCAGATGGAAAACACCCAGTTGGTAGACGAAGAATGAGGTGGGAGAGTAATATTAACCATGATTTGAGGGAAGTAGATTATACAGGGGATGATTGTAAAACATTAGCTCAGGATAGGGATGTATGGAGAACTTATGTCCGCGCGGCCATGAACCTACGGGTTCGTTAATGCCAGTGAGTTATAGTTTACAGAGTGAGAATAAAATAATGATCTCTATGCTGTTTTCAATTTTATTTCAACAAGGAATTGTTGTGAAAGGAGTGTATAGGAGAAGTTGGAAGGTATATGATTTATTTTTTTTTTGTTCTAATAAACCTCAGTCACTAACCAATCAAAATGAAGATAAGTTACGTAACAACTAACGATTCCGTGTGGTGTAAAAGTTTTAATTAAAATAAATAACAATTCATTGTTACGAATGAGTTTTTCATATTCTACAATATTTTGGGATGTAGCAATTGAAACTCTTTTTAATAATCAATATACAACTTTGGGAAGCACTTTAATTTCCATGTGTTATCTCAAATTTTGCGTGGAATTCACCTCAGTTGAATTAAATAATATGCAATACTCTTTACATCAATAAATCAGTTATGCCAAGAATATAATTTCAAAATATCGAAAGAAAAAACAAAAATAATGGCATTTTGGGGAAACGATCATATAAGATCAAAAATCGTAATAGACAACAAACCTCTGGAACAAGTAACACATTTTAACTATTTGGGTTGTAATTTTACTATAAACACAAAAACTGAAAAAGACATACATATGAAACTGTCGAAATTTCAAATGATGTGCGGAACTATACATAAAACATTAAAGAATAAAACAATAAGAGATACTAGACTGAAGTTTTATAAAACATTGGCAGTTCCTGCATTACTTTATGGGAGCGAAACTTGGGTAATGACCAAAAAACTGCAAAGTAGAATACAAAGCGCAGAAATGAACTTCCTTAGAAGAACAAAAGGCTGCACAAGATTGGATCGGATAAGGAATGAAGATATAAAAACAGAGTTAAATATATATCCATTGGATGAGAAAATCAGAGAATATAGAGAGAAATGGTTTACACACGTGGAAAGAATGAATGTATCACGATTACCAAGAGCAGCATTCAACTACAAACCAATAGGTTCAAGGAATGTAGGAAGGCCAGTGAAAAGATGGACAGAACAACTGTGAGGTGGAACAGGCAATTTGCCTAGCCCGTGAAGTGAAGAAGAAGAAGAAATTAAATTACACATACTTTTAAAGACACATATGTACATCTGAATTATTTTATTCGTGTATATAAATTTACTAAAATAAGTATTTCGGTTAAATCACCAACGGTGCTTTCACTATATCGGGATTTCGAACAAAATTGACTGATGATGTTATAAGTCTATTTTTAACTAAACGAAAACGGCAGGTAGAACTATATGAATCTATATAGAGTCAGAATGTGATTTAGATTAGGAAGGTTACTCCTTCGTATAGTTTGAGGGATAAGAATAAAGAAAAAGAAAAAATAATTCAGGTGTAAATAACCACATAGGAATTGCTATCAATAGTATATACAACCTCTATACTGCAAATAGAATCCATAATATTGGGCGCACAATCACATCTCTTATAACAAGGATTTAAAACTTTGTAATAAAATATCACTGAGGATTGAACTCCGACCCGCCTATTTGAAGGCAAATTATATTTTTGTTGCATGGAGCTAGTTTAAAAATGTAATATAGCCTAAGTAGTTTTAAACGTACCTAAATTACTACTTCTTTCATAGTAGCCTTTGTCCGTTCTTTCAATTCCCTCCCTCAAGATATTGGGGGTTGCCGCACATTTGATACTTTTGAATTATGCTTATACAATTATTTGTTGTTAAATTTTTTTTTCTCAAGAACTAAATGTATTCTTTGTCATTAATATTGTTTTTTTTTCATTTTTGTATCTTGTACATTTTATATTTCATTTCTTTAATCTAGATAAAGTCAAAATATATTGTAAATAATCATTTTATTTACAATTACCATGTGATGATTTTGATTGTAGTAATTTAGGTGTAAACATGATTTTTTTATCCTGGTTGAGTGGTAGATAAGGCCTTAAGGCATTAACTCTGCCAGGTAAAAGAAATATATTATTATTATTATTATTATTATTGTTATTATTATTATTATTATTATTATTAAATTTATTGATATTAACTGATTGAAAAATGAATCCTTAAAGTAATTAAATTTCCAAGGAACCCAGCCCTTCCTCTCTTTAAATCTGTTTTCCTTCTGATTTTGTAGTGAAATATTTTTGCAACTGATTATGAAAAAATATTTGGTGAAAATCGGGGTTCAATAAAAACCAATAAATAACACTGGGGAACAAAAAAATATTTTTTTCTTGGTGCCTGAAATTTTTCACCTGATTCTGGGTATTTCGGCACTGCTGATTCCAAAAATGTCATCCATTTTGTTGCAGCAGCTCTAGTTTGCAAGATATTGATGATACTGCTCTTATGTACCACCATTGTAAATCGATTGTTTGCATAATACTAATTGATTTAATCCAAGTTATATTCATGTTGTTGTTGCCGTTTGCATATGTAATTTTACTAATTTGACAATTGTTTATCCTTTTTCTAGACTGACATGGCTTCAACACGAAGAAAATGTGTGAATAATCCTGATGTGTTTTGTTTCATCTGTGGGGAGTACACATTCACTCAACAAAGAAAACCTATAACTGACTTTGTAAGAAGAGCTTATTTGGCCTATTTCAAAGTACAACTGGGAGATCAAGATAAGCCTTGGGCACCTCACATTGTATGTAAAACGTGCACAGAGCATCTACGACAATGGACAAATGGGAAACGGAAATGCTTGAAATTTGGGGAACCAATGATCTGGCGAGAACAAATTAACCATAGTGATGACTGCTATTTTTGTTCAGTCAATGTAAAGGGCATCAATAGCAAAAACCGGAATAGATGGGTATATCCCAATCTACGCTCCGCAAGACGCCCTGTTCCACATTCAGAGGAGATACCTGTTCCAATTTTTACCAGTCTTCCAGAGTCACCAGAAGAAGAGGATGATTCAACTGAAAGCTATTCTGAGGGAAATGACAGCGATTTCCCAGGACCTTCATCAGTTTCATCCGGTTTTAGTCAAGCGGAACTGAACGACCTCATAAGGGATCTAAGTCTTCCAAAGAAGTCATCTGAGTTGTTAGCTTCCAGGCTGGCAGAGAAACAATGTCTGTTACCGGGAACAAAGGTCACAGTCTATCGCAAAAGAGAAACAGACTTCCTGCCATTCTTCACAGTAGAAAATCAATTTGTTTTTTGTATGAATGTTGAAGGACTGTTAATGAAGCTGGGTGTAAGAAAATACACACCAAGTGAATGGCGGTTATTTATAGATAGCTCCAAACGCAGCCTAAAATGTGTTCTTTTGCATAATGGGAACATATACAGGTCAATCCCAATTGGTCACTCAGTTTCTATGCGTGAAAATCAACATACAATAGCTACAGTGCTAGAGAAGATCTCTTACCGTGATCACCAATGGGTAATGTGTGTCGATCTCAAGATGGTGAATTTTCTTCTAGGACAACAAGGTGGGTACACCAAATACCCATGCTTTATATGTTTATGGGACTCTAGAGCCAAAGATCAACATTGGGTGAGAAGGCATTGGCCTCTTAGAGAAAGCATGACCGTTGGAGAAAAAAACATCGTTGCAGAACCTTTGGTTGACAGAAACAACATCATCTTGCCACCACTGCATATTAAACTTGGTTTAATGAAACAGTTCATCAAGGCGTTGAATAGAGATGGAACATGTTTTGGCTACATATGTACAAAATTTCCTGCACTGAGTAAGGAAAAAATAAAAGCAGGTATATTGGATGGACCACAAATCCGCCAACTTATTAATGACCATCAATTTCAAGACTCAATGAATGATACTGAAGCAGCCGCATGGTCTTCGTTCTGTATGGTAGTGAAGAATTTCCTTGGAAACTATAAGTCTCCTAATAGTGATGAACTAGTGGAGAATATGCTCACTGCTTTTTGTGCACTAGGTTGTAACATGAGCATCAAATTACACTACCTACACAGTCATTTGGATCGATTTCCAGACAATCTTGGAGATGTAAGTGAGGAACAGGGTGAGCGTTTTCACCAGGAATTAAGTACAATGGAAGAAAGGTATCGTGGACGGTGGGATATACATATGATGGCGGACTACTGTTGGAGCATCCACCGAGAATGTCCAAGATCATTGCATCGGAGGAAATCACAGAAACGGGGATTCTGCGACCTGATGGAGGAAAATTAATGATTCTAACGAGACTAATGTGTAAATAAATTATGGTAGTTATATAGATACAGTTGTTTCATGAAAAAGAAAGTATTTGTTCTTTTGTATTTAATTGTATGCGAGTAATATAGTTGTATATGTGGACCAGTATTTTTGAACTGGTATATAATTTGAATAAACTCTATCTCAAAAACTAGAGCTGATAGGACGAAACTGAAATCATCTTTGGAATCAGTGACCCAAATATACCCATAAATAGGTGAAAACATTAAGGCACCAAAATCACTGTTCCCCAGTGTAATCAATACGTTGTCTTCAATTTGTTACAAAGAGTTTATTCTAAAAATAATTAAATAATCAGTTTCATTTCGAAAAAAGTTTTAATTTCGATTCTCATCTTTTTTTGACGTTATTAACATAAAAAGTAAGGCGGACCGACTATTTATAACTATTGAATTAATATTATAAACATATTTTTTTGCAGGATAGTGCGTTCTGTCGTACTTACAGCAATGACGACCATGAATTAAAGTTCAATTTCCCATATTTTTGAGTTTCCAGCCTATAAATAACTAAATAACTCTACTGTAATATTATAAATTACCTACCTAGTGCGGGAAGTAAATCACTGCCCTTTATGTAAACTGCGTACAATGTATATTAAAAATATATCCAAAAGGTAGTGTTAATTTACATTATACGAAACAAATCACTGCATTTTTAATGAAATGAACTTTATTTGAAACAATGTAAAACAATAAATTCATGCTTGCAACCATTTTATTCATGATTGGTGTCACTGCCTGCTATTGTCTCAACTAAATTACTTTCGATGTTTACCGTATAAACATTGGCCAGACTGTTAATTTTAGTGAGTTGTTTATAATCAACGCAAATATTTCCAACAAATATATTATTTTACTATTATCTATTATTTTGAAAAGACCATCGTGCAAAAAAAAAAAAAATAATGTGCAACGCACGTTTGTGAAGTGTTTTATAGATTCTCCGAAATTAAAACCTCGCTGTCGCTCGGTTTTTAATCATTTCCACGCTTCTTTACAAACCACTTCTCAGCCTCGCATTGTAAAATACTATTATAAGTTTATCCTATTTGATTTTCATTGTTTCACTAAAAACTCAAAACAAAGTTAACTCTCTGTTGCAGAACCTCTCACAATAAATTCACTCGCATGACGTTTTTCGTGAAATTACCCATAAAACTGGACCACTCATTATAATATTGCTGACTATTTAACTCATGCCCCAAATGGCAGCCACGGACCAATCACATTTCAATCAATTTTGATTTACAACCAATCACAGTCGTTTTTCACTTCCATTTTATCAATTTAATTGTATTACATTAAAATCAAGCTATTCTTTTTTACCATTCTGAATAGGTCAGAGAAATATGGACTTGAATTAAATCCTAGAAAGACACAAGCAATCATTATGGGCCATCAGAGACTATTATCCTCAATTAACACAAATGCAGTATTACATGTGTCACTTAATGGGGTTCATAATCCCTTATAGTGAGACAGTAACAAATCTAGGATTGTTTATGGATAAACATTTAATTTGGAATAAACAATTACATAACATTTGCAAAACTATCTTCTTCATAATACACTACATTAAATCGTATAATAAATTGTTTACCGTGTTTCTCTAAGAAAAATGCTAGTAGAAAACACTCGCAATGCCCCATTTTGATTATTGTGATACTCTTTTTACTAAAACTTCCTAATCTTTCTTACCCAAAGACTTCAACGTGTTCACAATTCTCTGCATACGTTTTATTTGTGGTATTACGTAGATTTGATCACGTTACACCATCCCTGTAACAATTGTCATGGCTTCGTCTTCAAGATCGTAGAACCCATCCATTCCCTATGCCTAACCTAAATACAATATTACAACACACAATCTGTTCCTTATTATTTATCACAAAACCGCTTCACTAAAAACCTCTGATACACATAACTTAGATACCCGATCCCTCGAGCACAGTGTCCTTTATATCCCTCCTCATCATACTACCTATTATTCGAAATCTTTTACAGTTTCTCTTGCTAGAACATGGAATTCACTTCCACCCTATGTCAGAGACTGCCAAACTTTACCATCTTTCAGAAATAAATTGAAAATAAAATCACTAACAGAAACAACTCACTAATACTACTTTTTAAGAATTAATAATGCGTTTTTGCATTATTTAATAAAAATAGACTTAGGATTTGTTAATATATTTACCTAATGCCTTGTATAAAAAGCGTAGATTAATTCATTGTAGTGTGTTTTTTCTCTTCTTTTTATGCAAAGTAGATTCGAGCTGTTATTCCTTTTTTATTCATTGTATCATTAATTTAATTTTAATTGTATTTAGTTTCATTCTATTATTAGACATTAATTTCATTATTATTCAATATGACAGATAATGAATTGTTCAATAACTATTATTGTAACTTTTTTTTGTATTCATATGTAACATGTTTGTCCTGTCTAATATGACTACTATTGTAATTTTTTTGTATCCATGTGTAACATATGTTTGTCCTGTTTTATATGACTATTAATGTATTTTTTTTTGTATTCATATGTAACATATGCTTGTTCTGGTGAGTGGAAGAGAAGGCCACATGGCCTTAACTCCACCAGGCTAAATAAATAAATAAATAAATAAATAAATATATCAAGTAAGCAAATTAAGCAAGTAAGATCATTATTTTGCAGTGACTAACTCTAAATACGTTGAATATAACAATTTATATATTAAGATATAAAAATCCTAACGTTCCAGAAAAATATAATTGACATATTTACTTCATAGAACATCAGAAATTAATTAATAACCTATAATGTTTGTTATAAACAGTTTGATGTATTTCATTTTTTCTCCACTAGAGTCCATTCTTACAATATTGCGATCCTATTTGGCAAATAAATCATATGATCTGGTTGCAGTGATGAACAAATGACATAACAAACGTATATCATTTGTTTTCAAACATCGCCGTTTACATTAAATATATAAATATTTTAAAATAACTATATTTAAATAATGATTTTTGAGTAAAAAGCTTAATTTTATTCGTTAAATAGTCCTAACAAATACCACTCTTGATATCCAAATTCTCTAGAATCGTGAATTTATCGATAATTTGGAGATCACTTGTGGCATTACTTATAAGTTAATTTTTAAATAATATTACAAATTTTCGGAATTGTATTTTATTATAATAAAGTTTTCGCTTTTTAATATAGGCTATATTTTTGCGGAGTCCTATATTCTGGATACAATATAGCCACCGACATCGAAACATTGGTTCACTGAAAATCGAATCGTTTTAGCATTGACAATGTTTCATGTTGACGTTAAAGCCCTTTGAATGCTATAAAGAGACTATTAATCCAATCCTAATAACCTTTAATTGCACTTTACTTTTAAATTAATTTAAATTACTGACAACATTCATGGTATAGCGGTGTAATCCACTGGGAGTCGTGAGTGTTTTGTCATCGTATGTGATCGTGTACACTAGTGTTAACTTCATTCATTATTCAACTGTTTTTTATATAAATATTTGTTTCTTAATGGGATTTTCTTACTTACGTAATTGTGTATAGTAGTTTTATTTTCAAACGTGTGTTCAAATTTTAAGCCGGCTAACTTGGCTCGACTTTATTATAATTTTCCTCACCAGGCAGAACAAACACTGGATTAAATTTTCATAATAAACCTAATGTTTTGTTTGGTGGTTAATCATAATTTCACATTAATTAAAACCAGTCTAAAAGTAAGTTAATATCATTTTTATTAAATATCGGATTATTTAATTCAACACAGAGATAATTGCCTCCCATTCCGGCAGTCCGGGGTCAATTCCCTGCTAAGTAGGGAATTAAATTTCAATCTAGGGTATGGGTGTTTATCTTCTGTTTTGTGCTATCTTCGGCGGTGACCTGACACATAGCTAATAACAGATCTTATAATCGGTATTAATATTAAATTTATCATTTCTCACTTAATGGCAAATTAAATTTCAAGAGAATAATATAAATACCTAAATCAGGATTTGAACCCTACATCTCTGGTTTTGTACACAAGTGCTTTAACGATTTAAGCTATTAGGCATCTTGATTTAAACATAGATTTTTCTCTTATTCTAATACGATTCCCATAATGTGTTGATTTCCAATTTAAAAGTGCTCTTATTTAAGTGATCGCTAGATGGCGTTAGTGGAACAAAATATTTCACTACTATCTGGCGCACGGGAATCGTATTAGTATCAGAGAAAAATCTATGTTTAAATCAAGATGCCTAATAACTTAAATCGTTAAAGCACTGGTGTACAGAATCAGAGATATTGGATTAAAATCCCCATTTAGGCATATATTCTTCTCTTCAAATGTAAGTAGATCTTGTAATATCTGCCATTATGTACTGGCCTATATGTAGAGCGTTTAGTTTAGAGTTCCATCTCCCTGCCTATGGGCATTCCACCTGAACGTTGACTTACAAGCACCATTATAAGTTAAGGGCTACATAAGGGAGGAGACTATAACATATAAGATAAATAAAAGGATTAATAAAGCTATTCTATTCATAAAATATTTTACTATTCTTATGTTTAATGATTAAACTTTTTTATATTATTATTAATAGTATGTCCACCTCTGTGATCTCGAGGTAGCGTACTGCCTTGTCACGCAGTGGGCCCGGATTCGATTCCCGGTCGGGACACGCTTCTGGAAGAAGTTTTTTTTCGGGGTTTTTCCTCACCTGTAAGACAAATATCAGTAAGCGAAGGACCCAATGGCCCTCGAAAATCATCCGGTTATCATCGTCATTATTCTTAACATTATCATCATCATTCATCGGTGTGGAAAGCAATGGGAAGCTACCACACCTATAATTTCTTAGTAAAGCTGCGAAACATAGCATGAAAATGCTATGATTGCAGTGAAAGACCTGCCCTCGGGCAGAATTACTATGGATGATTATATTATTATTATTATTATTATTATTATTATTATTATTATTATTATTATTATTATTAGGACTGATTATTATTTTCAATAGAAATATTTGAAGTTTACACATAAAATAATATTCCTACTATTTTTAAATTAATTTCTTTAAACTTGTGTTTAACCCCCTCATAAAGTTATTGATTATAGTGATATATACATAATTGATTTGTAAGTTAAAATAAATATTTACAAGAAAAGCTTATTAATAAGTATTTATAGATTATATAATTAATAATGTTTATGTTAATATTGTTTTATATAACGTTTGTAATCAGCTGATGTGGTTCGAATAAATCCCATCACAATATCTTCTTAGTTGAAGAGACCAAGTTGTAATGTGAACAGAAGTTCATTAACAGAGGTGCACGGGGAATTTTTAAATAGAAAGAGATTTGTGTACTTCTGGATTTTCTAGCACAATTGGTTAGTGCGTCATCGCGTAAAGCTGTAGATCTTCAGTACAGATTCCAGGTTAGGCTATCTTTCTGTTTAGTTGTATTAACTATTGAATGTGAACAGAATACCTGACTACATTAATTTCAATAACACGAATGATCATGTAATTAGTAATATACAGTGTATCCCATTGAAACCTCCCACATTTTAATTAATCTTAACTCTCAAAGTATGCGGAATTATGAAATGAGGTTGGTATTAAAAGAAAGAGAAATTCAAAGAATTTTTGTTTTCATTGTTACAGTTGTTCATCTGTCGCATGTTGGACAGTAATGAAATAAAACAAAATGGCGACTCCTCAGCAACGAGCACAAACTGTTTTCTGGTATGCAGAGACGAAGTCAATAATTACAGTGCAAAGAAATTACTGGAGAATAAGGAGGAAATGCACTTGATGAAAATACCATTAAGGCATGGCTTGAGAAGTTTCTGGGGAAGCGTTAAAAAAAGAATCAGGAGGTGCTCGTACACGTGTTTCAGAAGAAAAGATTGAAGAAATTAGAGCAGGATTTCAGAGAAGTTCACAAAAATCAATTCGCCAAGCTTCCCGGCAGTTCAATGGACATTTTGGACAGAACGTGGCACGAAATCGAATACAGACTTGATATTGTTCGTGCTACTAATGGTGCACATATACGTAGAGGTGTTTTAGTGTGTGACAATTAAAATTCTTTGAGTTTCTGTTTCCTTTAATACCGGCCTCATTTCATAATTCCGCATACTTTGTTAGTTATGATTAATTAAAATGTGGGAGGTTTGAAATAGGCACCCTGTATTCTAATTGATTTTATGCAAAAGTTTCTTACTTGCGTATTTCCTTGTAATATTTCACAACTGTAATAAAATATTTTGATTTATTCACTGGAGTACTTTTCTTTGTGTCTTCTTGATTTCTAGCCTCTTCTTTCAATACTAATTATTATTATTATTATTATTATTATTATTATTATTATTATTATTATTATTATTATTATTATTATTATTGTTATTATTCTATAAAATGTTGTTCGTACATGAAATTTACATTGCTACATTTAATGTATCTTTAACTGTTTATAATTTGTATAGTGTATATCTATATTTGTCAAATATTTATTAGTATTTGTGCTGGTTGAGTGGAAGAGAAGGCCTTATGGCCTTAACTCTGTCAGAATAAATAAAGCATTATTATTATTATTATTATTATTATTATTATTATTATTATTATTATTATTATTATTACAATTACAATGAACTACATGGTCTTTATAGGAAGCCAGATATAATAAGAACAGTTAAGTCTCGTAGACTGCGATGGGCAGGACATGTTGCACGTATGGGGAATGAAAGACATGCATGGAAGCTTCTTGTAGGAAAGCTAGAGGGAAAACGCCCAGTTGGTAGACCAAGAATGAGGTGGGAGAATAACATTAACTATGATTTGAGGGAAGTAGATTATACAGGGAAGGATTGGAAAGCATTGGCTCAGGATAGGGATGTATGGAGAGCTAATATCCACGCGGCCATGAACCTACGGGTTCGATAGTGCCAGTGAGTAAGTATTATCATTATTATTATTATTATTATTATTATTATTATTATTATTATTATTATTATTATTATTATTATTATTATTATTATTATTATTATTATTATTATTATTATTATTATTATTATTATTATTATTATTATTATTAATGAAATCCATTGCTTAAAGCCGTTGAGGTGGATAGTCATAAAATAAAATAAAGTTAAAATATGTACCTTCTTAGGTTAGTACCGTCGTCCTCAACTTGTAAAAAGAAGTGTATGCTTTTTGTCTGAAGGTCTTTCAGAATATCTATTCCATCATCAGCAGGTATTTCTTCGCTACATTTATTGATGTTCTCGATGCTGGTCTTAATGTAGTGTTGTCCATGACTCCTCTTCTTATGACGTCCTTTCTTATATAACTTCCATAATACCTTACTGTATTACCGTCTATCTTGTCATTTAATTTAGAATATTTTTATTATTTCCTGATTATTATGTATATTTTAAAGGAGCAATTTTATAATACGGATTCTATAGCTGAAAGGCATTTTATACAAAAGAGATTGGATTGGCTTTTCCTATGTACCAGTTTGTAATACATTCCAATGATTGTTTGTTTTATTGAGATCTTCAAACAATTTTGCTCCTTCAGGTAGGGATTTTCTTGTATCATATTGAAAACTTGGAAGCTTTTGCACCGTCGAGCGAATGACTTTGTAAGGTGTCCTTTTCTTTACCTTTTCTCTACGTTTATCCAAGCACTGTGCTTCCTAGAAGCAAGCTTTTCATGCCTACATACACGTCAATGTATGCGTCTGGCTTTCATACATTTGTTAAGAACTGCTTACAAGTTCCTCACTTACAAAGCATCTCAAAATGTAATTACACTAATAACAGCTCATAAATATGTTATACGGTAAATCTTACTACAAACAATTTTATCCATTTCTGATTTTTTTCATTTTTCCTTATACTATTGTATTACTTAATATTATAACCCTTTCAGGCCTGTAGCAAAACTGTTTGCATTGAAATAAAGGTTTTGTTTCACTATAAAGTTGTTACAAAATTTTTTCTCCCTATTATGCGCCGTAGCCGAGTGGTTAAGGCAATAAGCCTTGGCACAGAGCTACGGGACTTGCGCTGGTTCGAGTCTCCATGGGGGAAGAAATTTTCTCATTGAATTTCGGTCAGCATCGTGAGGCATTTGGATAGCTTAGCGACCCCAGACGGAGAAGACCAGCTATAACGGCTGGGGGACCCGACATGCTGACCACATGTCACTCCTACATTGGCTAGGTGATCGTCTACCTATGCGATTAACAAATGTGGATGTGAGGCCAGCAGCCGGTTGGTATGCCAAGAGCCTTCTAGGCCTGCCGCGCTTGGAGATTTTTATTATTGTGGATTCGAAAATTATCATTTATAAACGAAAGGAGAATAATATATTACGAAAATGGATTCCATAAAATAAATTGTATAATCAACTTTAATAAAATTCATGATAAAATTTCGCAGAGGTATTAGTCACAAATTAAAATTATAATATCTCATAAAAATGTTACCATTATAGGTCCGTCATCCTCAACTTTGCAAAGTATTAGTTTTCTGTAGATCTTTCGGCACTAGTTCTATCATCAGCAGAAGGAGAAGGAGAATTTTGTAAATTGTATAAGAAACTAATATTAAAGAGGCAATTTTAAATCATGATAGAATAAGTAAATAACTCACTGGCACTATCGAACCCGTAGGTTCATGGCCGCGCGGATTTAAGCACTCCACACATTCCTATCCTGAGCTAAGTTTTCCAATCACTCCCTGTATAATCTACTTCCCACTAATCATTGTTAATGTTATTCTTCCACCTCATTCGTGGTCTACCAACTGGGCGTTTTCCCTCTGGTTTTCCTACAAGAAGTTTCCATGCATGTATTTCATTTCCCATTAGTTAACATGTCCTGCCCATCTCAGTCTACGAGACTTAACAGTTCTTATTATATCTGGTTTCCTATAAAGACCACGTAGTTCACTGTTATTAAGATTGAAACAATGATTTAATCTAATCCGTTCCATAAATTTATAACCGAAATTATAGCAAATATATCAAATTTTAACAATCAGTATCTGAACCACGACCATTATTTCACAAAACACCGTTTCATAAAAGTCATGTTGGATTTTATAGGATTTTTTTTTCAGTGAATGTGAGTAAAAATGCTATATTAAAACCATATGGAAATAAACATTTTAGAAGTTTAAAGGAAACACAGGACAGTATCAATCGATCAAATTGAACAATGAATCTTGTCTATGATTCGTGTACGAGGTGAATGTCGTCGCGAATTTATTGCATGAGAATAAAATTCGTCGTTGGAATAGACAGATGACGCTCTCAAATCCAAATTTGTATGTTGAAAAATTATTCCACCAAAATTAATTTTCTACCTTTTGCATTTTTCACATTTTTAGGGGATTTTTGGACTTCTTGGGTAATTTTACCAGGAATGAAAGTCAAATACTTCACTCTGATTAATTTACAAAGTAATGTATATACAGGGTGTAACAAAACTCAACGGAAAAAATTCAGGAATGAGTTCCTCATATTATCATCATCATAGTACATTCACGAATTTAGGCCATTTGTTGACCTGTTTCGGCCTCAAGAGAAACACCATCCAGAAGTCTTTTGAGTGAACGTCCTGGTCTTCTTCTTCCTGCAGATTGATATCTTAACATTAGTTTGGGTATTCTGTGATCTTCCATTCGATGAACATGTATCCTGCAGTCCTCCGAAGATATCTCATTTCAGCAGATCTAAGTCTCTGTATATCCTTCTGTTTCAACGTCCATACTTCGCTACCATACAAAAGAGTTGGAAGAGCCAGTGTTTTATACACTTTCAGTCTTGAATGCTTTTGGACTAACTGTGGCTTGAAGATAGAATTTATTAACCCTAAAATTCTTAAAAATTTAGATATTTTTGCATTTACATCCTTTTCTTCTTCATATGAGATATTGCATCCTAGATATGTAAAATTATTCACCTGCTCCAAAATTTTATTGTCCAGTACAATGAGTTCCTCATATTAAGAGAAGAAAAAATGTGCAGTACAACATGGGTCCGGAAATTTATAATTGCAGAGTTATTCGAACTTTCATGAATGTTAGTAAACCACTGAAAACAGACATAATTCTCAGTTTCTCAGCACACTGTAAACCACCTAAAACATACTAATGTCCATCACATTCTAAACCACTGGAATCAGACCCCAGAAAACCCGATCAGTTAGGGCTAAGTAACCTAGGTATGTCGGGAAACATTTGCAGGTGCTAACAGGTATTCAGGAGGAAAACAATTTTATTCGCAACATATTTCCTTATTTACAGTGCGATGGAAAGAAGTATGTTTTCAGTGGTTTACAATGTGATGAGAAGGTATTATGCCTGTTTTCAGTGGTTTACTAACATTAATAAAAGTTCGAATAACCCTGTAATTATAAATTTCCGGACACGTATTCTACTGGACGTTTTTCTTCTCTCAAAATGAGGTATTCATTCCTGAAGTTTTGCCTTTGTTTTATTACACTCTGTATATAGACATCAACCTCATTATTTTGATAAAAAATATATATATTTAATTATAAAGGGCAAATTAATTCTTACAAAATTAACAAAAAATAAATCAAGTTATATTGAATTACACAATAAAATTCATCAGGCTTGAAAAATTAAAAGAAATTTGGTCGATGCTGGTGAGCTAGAAACTATCGTACTCGCCTCTGGCTACAATGTTCGTGAGTTTAAACCTGACCGGGGTCGATGGAATTTTTTAGGGCGAAAAAATCCTGAGTATGATTCCTTAAGAAGAGAACTAAAGCCGCTGATCAAGGGTCATATATTTATGACACTTAGGCCCTAAAACAATCTCAAACTTGAAAAAAGAGACATTTCCTAAAAATGTTCGGCTTTTTATAGCGAGAAATGATTTTCAACATTAATGGCATTAGCTGTTAAATAAATAAATAAATAAACTCAATTCGTGTCCAACTCAGTCCCGGATAAAAATAGATGAAATCCCTGAATTTATAGAGGTCTGTGAGAAACAAGGATGCCGGTCAACCACTCCTCACGCACCACTACAGGGGCGGATGAACGAAATGTATGAGATGAATATATATAAATGGTGAAATGAAATTTGTGGCAGGGGAAAACAAGGGAAACTCCGAGAAAAACCTGTCCAAGCTCCGTTTCGTCCACAACGGAACTCATGTTAAGTGGCCGACACCCGATCTCGTGAGAGGCGAGCGTCTAACTACTTGTGTCACAAACGTTTAATATCGTCGTTGAACAAAATAATAACACATACAGAAGTATCTGGAATCCTATTGGGGGAAAATTTTCGTAAATTATGTCCTTACATATGTCACAAATTGAAATGTTACAACCTATAAAACATATTTAACTTTTTTTGAACATATTTGGTTAGAAATGGCCGTAGCGTAGTGGTTAAGGCACTCAGCTACAAGCCGGAGGGTCGAGGGTTCAAGTCCCGTTGGGGTCAGGATTTTTAAACTGACCCAAACACTCTGGCGGCACTATGGCCCTGGGGTCGACTCAGCCTCTAACGGAAATGAGTACCAGACGCCTGTTCTGGGGGTAAAGGCGGCCGTCACGCAGGACTGACAACCCGGCTGACATAAAGTGCCGATTGTCTAGAAAAAGTGGAAGCCTTAACCTCCTACTACCCCAAGGGCCTCCAGGCCTGTTGTGGGATCACTTTACTTTGGTTAGAAATGGAAATAATTAGGCCTACTTTTATTTAATTTTCACCGTCTTTTATTTCTGATAACAAGGTTAACGAGTTTTATTTTTAGGCGGTACTAATAAGATGGATACAACATGTTCACCGAATGGAAGATCACAGAATACCCAAACTAATGTTAAGATATCAACCTGCAGGAAGAAGAAGACCAGGACGTCCACTCAAAAGACTTCTGGATGGTGTTTCTCTTGAGGCCGAAACAGGTCAACAAATGGCCTAAATTCGTGAATGTACTATGATGATGATGATAATATTACAGTTATGCTCGTATCTCTAACATTCAAACTACTTGTAGGGAAACAAGAGAAAAAATGCCCAGTTGGTAGACTAATAATAAGGTGTGAAAACAACGTTGACTACGGTTTGAGGAAGGTGAATTATACAGTGATTGATAGAAAAACATTAGCTCAGAAAGGGGATGTAGATGGACAAATTATATTTTCGCGGTCGTGAACCTCCGTGTTAAGTAGTACCAGTGAATCAATTAATGGTAATCCATCCATAGTAATTCTGTCCGAGGACAGGTCCTTCACTGCATTCATAGCATATTCATGCTATGCTTGCAGCTTTACTAGGGAATTTTAGGTGTGGTAGCTTCCCGTTGCTTTCCACACCGGTGAAGGATGATGATGATGGCCATATGATTTCGGGGACCGTTTGAGCCTTAAAGTTTTCCTGACATTTCTCTTACAGGTGAGGAAAAACCCCGATAAAAACCTCACCCAGAAAAACTGTCCCGACCGGTGATCGAACCCGGGCCCGCTGCGTGATAAGGCAGCACGCTACCTCGAGACCACAGCGGTGGACTTAATGACAATAATAATAATAATAATAATAATAATAATAATAACAATAATAATAAAAATTATGATGATAATCATCATAATAATAATGGTAATAATAATAATAATAATAATAATAATAATAATAATAATGTTATTTAATTTGAAAATATCAATAAGTGAAACGAAAATCTTAGCTTTTAAGGGAACAGATACCGTGACAGCTAAAATAATTCTGGAGGAGACCCATTGAATAAGTGAACCATTTTAAATATCTGGGTTATGAAATGTCCTATTTTAAAAATGAAGATCTTATTTGAAGAGAAAAATTATAAGCTCAGACCGGGACTTGAACCCGGGACCCTTGGTTCTCTAGACCAAAGAGAACCAAGGGTCCCGGGTTCAAGTCCCGGTCTGAGCGTATAATTTTTCTCTTCAAATATGATTTATCCATCATTGAGATGTACGAAATCAATAATAAAAAAAAAATGATCTGTTTAACAAACTTAATAAATTTAATTATATATGTGGCACAATTAAAAGAATATTTAAAAATACAAGAATGGAAACAAAACTAAAATTTTATAAAGCAGTGGCTGTCCCCTTGCTATTGTATGGTAGTGAATTTTGGGTTTTTAACTAAAAGAGAAGAGAAGATCATAGAAGCAGCGTAAATGAGATTTCTGAGAAGTGTAGCTGGCTGCAAACTTCTAGATAAAAGAAGTGAAGATATTAGATATGAGCTAAATATTTTTAAACTTTGAGATAGAGTAAAAGAATCTAGAAAAAAAAAACTGGAAAGAACATGTTCAAAGAATGAAAGATGATCGGATTCCCAAAATTATACTTAATTACAAACCAAGAGGAGACAGGAATATTGGTAGACCGAAAAAGAGGTGGATACAACTTTTTGAATGAGAATCTATGAGATCGGAACAAGCCATATAGGCTTAATCCGTGATTGTTGATAATGATGATGATTAAATTATTATTATTATTATTATTATTATTATTATTATTATTATTATTATTATTATTATTATTATTATTATTATTATTAAGGATTTTCTCTTCATTACAGTAGTTATCCTTCTGCCCAAATGTACTTTGCTCCGCCACACATTTCTGTCCTCAGCATCTTCTTCTTTGAGGTTTCTGCTGATCATGTTTCTTCTCCCTTCATCCATCCACTGTTCCCTGGATTTCCCCCTCCTCCTTCTGCCTTCAGCATTCCAATCTAGCATCATTATTGGGATTCTATTATTCTCCATCCTCTTCAGATGTCCATACCATTTCAATTTTCGTTCTTCTATTACTTTTATAATATTATGTTTAACACTCATTACTTCTCTAATTTTCTGATTTCGAATTTTATCCTTTCTGGATTTTCTTCATCCTAAAAGTCGTTGGCTACTAATTCGTGGATTATTGCGCCTTCGGCTCCAAGAAACTTTCATACACTATTAACGGAGTACCTTCACATTTATATAATTTTGAAGTTTACACAATGCATCATTCTCATTCCCGTACTAAATGACACCCCTTGTAAACGTTATTTTTTTCTTAGATCTGCCAGTAGTATCTGAACAGAGCTTTTACTTTTCGCAGCATCCTATTAGAGAAAAACTATGAATTATTGTAGCTATTGGTTATTTCTTAAATGATTTATTAACCAAAGGATTTGCAATCTGAGAACGAATAATGTGCTGAGAGATTGATTTAGGAGACAAGAACTAGTGGTGACTGAAAATTTATTATCGCTGTGGGAATGTAGTGTAGCGCTCGCATTTCGTGGAGCAACTGTTGCACATTAAGCGTCACCTTATATCTCGGTTACCTGAATCGCTGTCATTCGTAATGAATCGGGAAGATGCAAAGTTTCGGACATTTCGTTCATTTTTTAATCCAGTTATATTTTATATTACCAATAACAATCAGTTTGTAAATAAAAATCAACACTTTTTCACACGATGAGAATTGAACCGAGAGTATTATGAAACATTTATTTCTGCTAATTTAATGTATTTTATAGTTTTTCAGGTTCTGAAATTAAATTTCTTTTAAATGTAACACTATCTATCCTAATTTTAAAAACTTAGTTTGTAATATATTCTAATATATTTCATGTATCACATTTCATTTCTGACATATGGCCAAATAATATAATTTACTTATATTCCAAAAAAAATAAAATATCATATATATTCAGTTTTGTCAAAAATTTAAATATATTCTTAGACTTTGAAATATAAGACAATAAAGGTCGCTATTTCGTACATTTGATAATATTTAGGAATATCTCTCTCTCCCCACTCTCTCTCTCTCTCTCTCTCTCTCTCTCTCTCTCTCTCTCTCTCTCAAAATTTTGTTTGGAGATCTTTAGGAGATTTACGTTTTTTTTTATTTTCAAGATTGAATAAAACTCCATGGCGTGACAGGCGTAGAAGTCTTCCAAAGGTGGACGACCATCTAGTATAGTAACATGTAGTCAGCAATTCGGGTCACCCAGCAGTTATAGCTGTTTTTCTCAACCTGGACCCGCTGATTATTATTGTAGCTACCAAAATTCTTCACGATTGTCGGTGGGCACCAACTGGTAAAAATTCCTTCAAAAAATTTAATCTCCCATGGGGACTCGAACCAGTACAATTCCCGTAGCTCTGCACCAAGGCATCAGTTTTAAAGCGCTGAATTATGGCGAGGACTTGATTGAACAACGACTCTAATTGTTCTCATTTATTCCGGGATATTTTTCCCAACACCTTTTCCATAGAATATTTATTTCAAATATTTTTTTCACACAATGATACTATGTACTTTTCCTCTAAAATGATGTAATTTTTGCTTACAAAGTTATAAATTGTAAATACAATTAGTAAGTTCTTTGATTATCAGACCTTTTGTCAATTTTATGGTAAGCAGGAAATAAAGTATAAATCAGTTGGCATTATTTAGATGTTGTTTCTGTTTATAATAATAATAATAATAATAATAATAATAATAATAATAATAATAATAATAATAATAATAATAATAATAAGACTTTATTTTAACTGGCAGAGTTAAGGCCATAAGGCCATCTCTTCCACTCAACCAGTGAATAGTAAAATTATACAAAAATTACATACATATTACAATTTTAAAATAATATTAAAATACAGACTAAGCAAAAGACAATGGGGTTGCGGTCTAATATTAGCTAATACTAACAAAACATGGGATAAAATAAAATTAAAAGAATATAAAATAAAATAAGGTAAGTAAAGCTTCCTAGATGAACATTTATAACTATATACAAAATGTTGAATATTGTTGTTGTGCAGTTAATATTTTCATTGTGGGAACTAAAAATATGAATTAATTTGGATTTCAATAATGATAGTGATTGACAGTCCCTGATATGACTAAGAAGTGAGGTCCGTGCTCTAGTCATAGATATTGTGCATATATACCAGTCCTGCGTTGTGATATAGAATATAAAGAAGAGTATTGTGCTCTTGTTCACAAATTCTGATGAACCAATACAGTTTGAAAATGTGTTGATAAATAACTTGGTAATTATGTGTGGAGAATTTGGAATAGTAAATCATGTGAATGTAAAATTCTACTGTTATTTAGACGTAGTCATGATAGGGCTTGAAATGAAGGAGACACGTGGTCACAACGACGGAGATTGAATACAATTCGAACGCACGCATTATGAGCACGCTGTAGTCTGTTAGATAGTTCAGTTGTTAGATTAGTCAGTAATATGTCGCAGTAATCGAAGTGCGGCATTTCAAGAGTCTGTACCAATATTTGTTTTAATTTCGTGGGAAGGAAGTTTTTAAACCTATTAAGGGAGTGAAGTCCAACGCTATGGTCTCGAGGTAGCGTACTGCCTTTTCACGCAGCGGGCCCGGGTTCGATCTCCGGTCGGGGCAGTTTTTCTGGGTGAGATTTTTATCGGGGTTTTTCCTCATCTGTACGACAAATGTCAAGAAAACTTTAAGGCCCAAACGGTCCCCGAAATCATATGGCCATCATCATTATCCTTATCATCATCATCCTTCACCGGTGTGGAAAGCAACGGGAAGCTACCACACCTACAATTCCCTAGTAAAGCTGCAAACATAGCATGAAAATGCTATGATTGCAGTGAATGACCTGCCTTCGGGCAGAATTACTATGGATGGAAGGGAGTGAAGAATTGAGAACACTTCCTTGCATTGCAGAAACAAAGTAGGTTGTAGAGAATTCCGAAGAAATGAAGATTTTGATGACATATCCATGAAGAAATTTATAAAAAATAAAAAATTGTCATCGATCCTGCATAGTAGACATAGAGAAAAATCATGACAATATTATATAAACATAATTTTGTTTACTGTGGAATTTAATCAGATTATGAGTAGTGAGTGTCTATTACAGAGGAATAGGAAAGTAATTTGATTGTTGCATGATTTGCGTCCTTATGAAAACTATCAAAATATGTTCATAAGATGCAAAAAACTAGAAATGTCTATATCCATCCATAGTAATTCTGCTCGAGGGCAGGTCTTTCACTACAATCATAGCATTTTCATGCTATACTTTGCAACTTTATTAGGGAATTATAGGTGTGGTAGCTTCCTGTTGCTTACCACAGCGGTGAAGGATGATGATGGCCGGATGATTTTCGAAGACCGTTGGGCCGTAAGTTTCCTGACATTTCTCTTACAGGTGAGGAAAAACCCCGAAAAATCCTCACCCATGAGCCTATCCCGACCGTGAATCGAACCCGGGTCCGCTGCGTGACAAGGCAGGACGCTACCTGGAGATCACAGCGGTGGACAATTTCTATATAACATTTAATAGGTGGATCTTTCACTGCAATCATTTTCATGCTATACTTTGCAGCTTTATTAGGGAATTATAGGTGTGGTAGTCTCCCGTTGCTTTCCACACCGGTGAAGGGTGATGATGATGGCCGGATGATTTTCGGGGACCATTGGGCCTTAAGCTTCCTGACATTTCTCTTACAGGTGAGGAAAACCCCGAAAAAACCTCAACCAGGAGCCTGTCCCGACCGGGAATCGAACCCGGACCCGCCGCGTAATAAGGCAGCTCTCTACCTCGAGACCACAGCGGTGGACAATTTCTATATAACATTTAATATAGAAGTAAATGGAAGACAAGCAGACAGTAATAAAATCTAGAAGTCTGGAATAGTGAATAACTTTTACATTTCCGATGAAGTAATCTTAATGTTCATAGTTTTAATTATGTCGTAAATGATATTGCCACTTAAAACGTTGCTTTTGAACAACTAACTTGTAAGTTTGTGAAAACTCCTAATCTGTGTTTCTCTCACAAAACTGTACATTGCAAGATTTCAATTACTTCCTGGCGGTTTCAGTAGTTAAAAGGCAGACACTATTACTAAAAATATGTATGTTGTTAGTTGTTACTAAGGGGCGGTTTCCTATGACATGTCTCAAATCTACCAAAGTCTATATTCTAAGCTTCAAGTAAGTAAAAACATTTATATATGTCTCATTATTAAGATTAAGTGGTTTTTATTGGGTCTAAAAGTCATATTTCTCACTTTTTCAGATCTTTTGTCATACTTCTGCTTATTTCTATGATAAAGTCATATTTTGGTCATATTTTGGGTTTTTTAATAGCCTAGTCATCAGGCGATTGGAAATAACCAACATTGTATCTGTATAAAAATCGTCAGTTTCACAGTTCACTTGTTTGGAAGGTTTCTGTAACAGGTAGCAAACGTTTGCACTGGACAATAGAAGACAACCTTATAGGTTTGTATCTCACCCTTACCACCCTAATTGTTTGCTGTCAAGTTTTCTGCTTTGTTCCCTCACCTCCACCAGCTCTCTGAAATGTTCCTGTACATTCCTATGGAGACCTCAGCTTTAGTTCGATTTCACCATGCCTAAAAGTTCGTGTTCTGAGAATGTAAAATTAAGGAATTTTGTTCGAGAGTATGGGGAGAAGATTTTTAGTACTGATGGTGTTATTTTAATATAGTATGGGTAAAAAATTCATTCAAATATAAGGCCATATATTTGTCTTTTTAGGTCATATTTAAACTTTTTTTTAGGTCATAAGTGCATGCATATTTTCCATTTATTAGGTCATAGAAATCCGCTCCTTAGTTATCATCATCATCATCATCCATGCAAGTATTAGGCCATGTGGCCTGCTACGGTCTCAAAGAGGAATTTTCCATCCAGCGCTTTTTTGGACGTCCCAGCGATCTTTTGCCTTGGGGGCAGTAGCGAAGTATGGCTTTTGGAATTCTATGAGAAGGCATTCGTTGAAGATGGGCTTTCCAGTTGTTCTGGTAGTTTTGTGTATGGTGAAGAATGTGTTCTACATCCAACTCTTCCATAATTTCATCATTTATTTTATGGTCCCACTTTGTATAGCCTGCTGTTCGGCGCATAAATCGCATCTCATTTGCTGTTATTCGGCTTTCATCTCTTCTTCGAATTGTCCATGCTTCACTACCATATCTTAATACTGGTCTTGGAGTACCTTATAAAGCCGTAATCTTGTGTTCTTCTGTACTAAAGATAGTTTCATTATACTGTTAATTATCCCCATTGTTTTTCTCCTTAGTTATTACAGATGGAATTATAATTATTGTTCAATCCGCAATAACTATCAACGTATATATTTTTATGAGTATAGTGTCTACCTTTTAACGATGAAATATTCTAGATTACTATCGTCAGTAAATATCGGACATACTATACTATTACTCTTCATAAATAATTTAGCAACATGCCAATCAACACATTAGAGAACAAACAAATTCCATATTCTATGAATTTGATCACTGATAAAAGAGAGACATTACTCAAACACGAGGATATGTTTGTTAAGGAATAATTGTACAATCCATAAATAATACTATGCAGGCCAACACTATACAACAAAGACCTTCTATATACGTATTTGATCAATAAATGAAAATGCAGACATTATTCATGGAAGGAAACGTTGTTAGTTATTAGAGACTACATAACTCGATGGATTTTGTTTTACAACCAATCACAGTCGTGCTTCACCTCGATATTTATCTACATCTGTTTATCATATTAAAGAAAGCTCCTCCGTTTTAATATTCTGAAGAGGTAAGAGCATGATTCTGGAACAAATACGTTGAATATAGCAAATAATGAATAGATTCGTTCGCACTACACATTTGATAATTGCATGTTCAATAATTGTGTTTTTAAATAATGACTTTTACAGAGTTGTTTCCTAAAAAATAATTAATAACCTATAAATTTGGTTACAATATACAGTTTGATGTATTTGATTTTTTATCCACTAGAGTGCATTCTTACAATATTGCGATCCTATTTGGGAATAAATAATATGATCTCGTAGTTACGTGGATGAACTAATGATACTAACCAAACATTTGTCATTTGTTTTCAAACATCACCATTTACACTATATCCATCCACAGTAATTCTGCCCGAAGGCAGGTCCTTCACTGCAATCATAGCATTTTCATGCTATGCTTGCAGCTTTACTAGGGAATTGTAGGTGTGGTAGCTTCCCGTTACTTTCCACACCGGTGAAGGATGATGATCATGATAATGATAAGGATGATGATGATGGCCATATGATTTCGGGGACCGTTTGGGCCTTAAAGTTTTCTTGACATTTGTCTTACAGGTGAGGAAAAACCCCGATAAAAACCTCACCCAGAAAAACTGCCCCGACCAGGGATCGAACCCGGGCCCGCTGCGTGGCAAGGCAGCACGTTACCTCGAGACCACAGCGGTGGACTTACACTATATATATTTTTTTATTTAAAAATATATTTAAATAATGATTTGTGAGTAAACAGCTTAATTGTATTCGTTAAATAGTCCTAACAAATACCACTCTTGATTTTCAAATCCTCTAGATAAATTGGAAATCACTCGTGACATTACTTATGATAAATCAATTATTATCGAACATCGAATATTATTACACTCGATAAATCGTAGCAACATACCAGCAAAAAATAAAATACAAAAAACAAATTCCATACACTAATACTTCTAAAACTGGGGATTTTATCTCAATTCTAATTCCCATTGCAACGCCCAATACAAAATCTAAAAATAATGTTTTCTGTAATATCTTTCCTAAAGCGTCTCAAAAATGTTCTTCCTACAACTCTCGTCCAAACCCTAATGATACTGCAGTCTGACTAGTGTGAGGTTGTAAGCGTACTAATCGAGATTAGCTACGAACTGTCAGAAAAATGATAGCGTATTCCTGTATGCATATCAGATACATATATTTATGTCCGAAGATGTCACATTTTTTTAAAGTTTTCAACGAATATGGTATGGATGATTGTGATGACCAGATGATTTTCAGGGATCATATGGGCCGTAAAATGTCCCGACATTTGTCTTACAGGTGAGGAAAAACTAAGAACAAAGTTAGGCCCGCAACGTACGAGGCAGTGACGTCACTCAGAGACTACGGTGGCGGTCTAGATTTAAGAAAACAATTAAATTCATTATTTAAATATGACCAGCCTCATGGGCTTGTGGAGAGCGTTACTGACTACTGTTCACGAGGTCCCCGGTTCGATTTCCGGTCAGACCAAAGGAATTTTTTCTTAAAGGGAATTATTCCTTCGGTTGTCCATGGTCTGGAATTTAGGTTAAGAACTGTATGGCGTTTCATTATCATTTATCACCCATCATATCAACGGGGTAACATAACTCCGCCTTCCAGCAGCCCCAACCTCAGAAATGGATTACAATTTCGCCGATGCCAGGGGAGAAAGCCGGGAATGTCATAAAAGACAACCTGGTGGCATTAGACGAAAAAACCTAGGTTTATATTATATCCTATATATTTAATTATTTCTCCTTTTTATATTAATTTATGATTCTACTTCGCATTAATGAAAGTTTAAGTTTTTATTTTGTGAAACTTGCTCCTATTGAACTATTTGTACTATTTTCTTCCCTCATTAACTATAACTTTATTAGCACATGGATTGGTACCTACTGTCCAATAGCATGATATATATATATATATATATATATATATATATATATATATATATATTATATATATATATATATATAATCGCTGATGATATATAAAACCCATATTAGTAACTCGAACCTTTCATTACTTGATAATGGCATGTGGGATCATGTCGAAACTTTGGAACCGGTGGCTAGAGGCAAGCCTTAAATCTCTGACGCGGAAAACCCAATAAACCTTTCTTAAATAACACACAAACAACATGTGTGTGTGTGTATATATATTGACATTTGACAAATATGATATGAAAAGAAAAATGAATGCTTGAGTCAAGATTTGAACCCGAGTCTCTAAACTCTGTACGTTTAGCGCTCTAACCATCTGAGCCACTTAAGTATTCCAACACAAACATACATTTTTCTTATATATGTAGTATTCTCAATTCACACAGGAGGTAGCGAGAAGTCGTTCCAACTGACATCTAGTGGTCACCATTACAGGCATGCAAATTTTTAAAGAGAATATTTACTTTATAGCAGTAAAGCTTGTATATTTTATGTTATAACTATATTTTTGACATTTGGTAATGAAGGCAAATATTATATGAAAAGTCTCTGAGACTCGGGTTCAAATCCCGACTCAAGCATTCATTTTTCTTTCCATATCATATATGTATATCTGATGCTTTTCATGTTTTCCTTCTCAACCTCAAATACACTTTGTCACTTTTGGCATTCCTGTTTGGGTAAATCTGTTAAAACTGCTATTGTCTTGTATAATTTCATTATGGAGTCTTTCCTGGCTTTATTTTTCTAAGTTCTTTTTAGTGTTCCTGTTATATAATTAAACTTATTTAGTTTGTTATTTATATCTGTTTCCGCTGTGTATGATATTTCTCAACCTAGGAAGTTATATCTTACTACTTGTTCTATTGGCTTATTTTCTAATATTATCTTTGTCCGAACTGGATGAATTTGATGTGGTAATTAGACATAATGACCTGCAATTATATACAATCACTGACTAATTGCTCTAACCATAGCATATAATACATGTATCACAGCATAATGAGATATGAAACAGCGTACAATGAAGATTGTTATTTTTGTATCACAAGCAGCTGGAATTATTTTAACGAAGATAAGTTTTTATGTTTGAAACATTTTGAATATAAGACAGCATGAGGCGGTATTTCTTTAGTTAACGGACACCATCCACTTAGAATTCAGCTCGCAGCTTCAGCTTAATTTCCTTGCGGTGTCTGAAAAGACTTCTTCAGTCTCCTTTTGCCTTGTTTTAAGTGATACTCAACCTCTGTGAAGTCTACTTCTTTAATTCAATATTCTTCCTTGCGCCAAGTACAATCACTCTCATTATCCTTGTTTCTATCTCCGCTTTCTCTTTCTCCCTCTATCTCTTTCAAACAGAGTAATTTAGAGTCTGTAGATTTATTTCCAAGAATCTAGAACCTTACATATCATAAGTCATATACATTCGCTACACTGGAATATGTTAAGACAATAATCCTTTTAAAATAATAAAATTATAAAATTGTTACCTAGTACGTTCATCTCTTGAACTTTGTATACTGTTAATTCTCTGTCGGCCTTTCGATACTACTCCTATCATCAGCAGAAGCAGCAGGAGATAGGTCTGTATCTACTGACTTTGAAAGCAATGCAAGACCTACAGAGAATTAACAGTTTACAAAGTTGAGGAGACTGACCTACTTACTTGCTTACTTACTCACTGGCACTATCAAACCCGTAGGTTCATGGCCGCGCGGACATAAGCTCTCCATACATTCCTATCCTGAGCTAATCCTTTCCAATCATTCCCTGTATAATCTACTACCCTCAAATCATAGTTAATATTATTCTCCCACCTCATTCTTGGTCTACCAACTGGGCGTTTTCCCTCTGGCTTTCCTACAAGAAGCTTCCATGCAAGTCTTTCATTCCCCATACGTGCAACATGTCCTGCCCATCGCTGTCTACAAGACTTAACCGTTCTTATTATATCTGGCTTCCTATAAAGACCATGTAGTTCATTGTTATGTAGTCTTCTCCATTCACCTGTCTGTTCATCTCTCTTTGATCCAAAAATTTTCCTAAGTACTTTATTCTCAAATACCTGTAATCTCCTTTCCTCCCTTAAAGTAAGAGTCCATGTTTCGCACCCATGACCTACTAGGTAACAATTTTATAACTTTATAATATTCTATTCTATAGTAATTCTGCCCTAGGACAGGTCTTTCACTGCAATCATAGCATTTTCATGTTGTGCTTTGTAGCTTTACTAATGAATTATTATCATGTAATATTTCTATTGCTTTCCACACCGGTTACGGATGATGATGATAATAATGATAAGGGTGACGATTGCCGGATGATTTTCGGGAATCGTTAGGCCCTAAGCTTCCTGTCATTTGTATTACTTGTGAGGAAATCTCCCGAAAAAACCTCACCCAGGAGCCTGTACCGACTTGCAATCGAACCCGGGCCCACTGGATGACAAGGCAGCACGCTACGTCAAGACCACAGCGGTGGACTTTTATAATTATAATTACATTAATTGTGTGACTAATGTCTCAATGCAATTTATCATGAATTTTATTAATGTTGAATAATATAGCTAATGCAAAAAAGAAAAAGAAAGATACGGTACAGGTTATAATTCGAATTGCCGAAAATAATCCTAAAAATGGACCAAAATTTGATTCAACTTTACTAACTAATCATAATTAAACTATAGACTACACAAGACTACAGAGCAAGTTGGTTTAGCAGTACTGTTTAAGACTCGTATTTGAGAGTCCCGGATTCAACTAGCTGCTGAATGAATCAACCAGACTATGGTTTTACGACCGGTCTCATGGTTTTGAGTTCCATCTTATTTGGTATAGCAAGAGATCCTTGGGTTCGATTCCCGATTGTGGAGATATTAGTTTCTCTTCAAGAGAATTGGCTACTTCAGGTGATAATTAATTATTTGATTCATTATTTCTTTTTGTAAACCGTCATAACGTATTTTATCCCGGTCCAAAAGATATGCTACACATCAGTAACACATTACTCTGTAAAAAGTCACAGGAGACCATAGGTTCCTTTTATAAAAAAAATCACTCAACATTCCCATTCAACCTGTGGAAGTCGATAGAGTTCTGTTCCATTATGTAAACCTGTAATCGTATTCATATACTTAAGATTGTGTCCTATAAAATAAATTTTATTTGGTTTTGAAGTGATGTTTAATTATGCATCCTTCAGAATATTGTCAATTCTTGATACAATTGTAATAAATAATGTCATAATTATTATTAGTATAAAATTATATATATATCATCATCATCATCCGGTATCATGGCAGCTGCCGCCGTCTTCCGGAAACCAAACGCCATTCCTCTCTATCCATCCATTGATCTTCCTCCATTCCTCTGATATTCATAGCTGCTTGTACCTCTTCTATCCAAGTTTTCTTCGGTCTTCCTTTTTTCCTCCTTTCCATTGGGATCCATTCCATAACAATTTTTGGCAATCTTTGCTCTGGCATTCGTTTGACATGACCATACCACGGCAATCTTTTCTTTTCTATGATGTCTATGATGTCCGGCTCCTCTTGTACACTCATAATATCCCTTATATATATATATATATATATATATATATATATATATATATATATATATCAATCCATAGTAATTCTGCCCGAAGGCAGGTCCTTCACTGCAATCATAGCATGTTCATGCTATGCTTGGAGCTTTACTAGGGAATTGTACTTGTGGTAGCTTCCCGTTGTTTTCCACACCGGTGAAGGATGATGATGATGAAGATGATAATGATAAGGGTGATGATGATGATGATGATGATGATGATGATGGCCATATGATTTCGGGGACCGTTTGGGCCTTAAAGGTTTCCTGACATTTGTCTTACAGGTGAGGAAAAACCCCGATAAAAACCTCACTCAGAAAAACTGCCCCGCCCGGGTGACAAGGCAGCACGCTACCTCGAGACTACAGCGGTAGACTTTATATATATATATATATATATATATATATTGTATATACAAAGGTTTTAATTGTAAATCAAATATACTAAATATATTAGATAAATAATACTTATATATATCTTCCTTAATAGTATATTGGAGTAGAGAATATTCATTTTATTACAATCCTATTTAAAACTTAATGGTATTTGTTAGTTTAATTGGAGGATGAACTGGTTACGAATTATCTAAATAAAGAATACGTAACTGACTGCATAAATTGTCTTTCTTGAATTGTTTGTACAAAATATAGAATTAAATAAATAAAACGATTGATTTTCATCTAATATTTCTGTGCACGCACTAAACGTAACGTTAAAAACCAAAACATCACCCTATTTATTGCTTTTTGGTATATCTCCTTAATTACTAATTCAGGGCAAAATAGTTTCAATATACGTCGTTATACGAATTACATGTATGAAATTAAGTAAGGTTCAACGTAGACTATTGACTCGTTCCTTCTTCTTCTAATTAGTTATTTTTTTCATGTTACTGCACTTATCGTCTTTCATTTTTGTGTCATACCTCTTTCTATTTTTTTCTTTAGAACTGACTTATACGTTGCTAATTTTTGTTTTTAGAATTGCCCACATATATTGAGTGGGTTTTACATCTTCTGACTAGGAAGGGATTCTAGCTGATTAGAAACATTCCATACCAATCAGTTTCTATCAATAATAAGTGTGTGCTCACTGTCGTTTTCTTGATAACTAACTCACTCACTGGCACTATCGAACCCATAGGTTCATGGCCGCTCGGACATAAGCTCTCCATATATCCCTAACCTGAGCCAATGTTTTCCAATCATCCCCTGTATAATCTACTTCCCTCAAATCATAGTTAATGTTATTCTCCCACCTCATTCTTGGTCTACTAACTGGGCGTTTTCCCTCTGGTTTTCCTACAAGAACCTTCCATGCACGTCTTTCATTCCCCATTCGTGCCACATGTCCTGCCCATCGCAGTCTACGAGACTTAACTGATCTTATTATATCTGGCTTCCTGTATATATCATGCAGTTCACTGTTAAGTAGTCTTCTCCATTCACCTGTCTGTTCATCTCTCTTTGGTCCAAAAATTTTCCTAAGTACTTTATTCTCAAATACTCGTAATCTCCTTTCCTCCCTTAAAGTAAGGGTTGTCGTGTTCTTGATGGAATGTTAAATTTCGTCTAGTCCCTTTCTTCAGTACTTTGTTTCATATTATTTTCTAATATACTACAATTTCTCTTCCTGTACATTTGGCTATCAAGAACTCGTTTTGAAGACACGTGCATGTATCGTAATTAAATATAGCGTATCCCCAATATTGACGGTTGGGAAAGTATTACACATTTCATCAATAATATTGGAATTTCTGTACACTCTGTGTAGGCTATATAGTGAAAGTCATATATATATATATATATATATATATATATATATATTACGTGCAGTATAGCGACTTTAAATTGCGCGGGCAAGACGAGAATAGTGATCTCACATTGGTCAGAATAGATTTGCGAGTCGCCAATCGCGAGTCAAAAAGCCTGCGCAAATCGGCCGAAGTGTCTGGGCTGTGGTTCCAGACGTTTCTACCAATATGTCCCTCCCCTTTCGGGACAGAACGGTGGCTAGAAACTTCCGTATTTAGAAGTATCCCGACCTCATATTTAGAAAGTTCCTCGCTGCATATATATTTAAAGCGAGGACACAGTCTTGTGTTGGACGGCGAGAAGTTAATTTTACGAGAAATTGTGGTGAACGATTTCATCAGAGACTGTGAAATAATTGTGATTGAGATAAACATTGAAAGAAGATTAATCGTGAGTGAAAATAGTGATAAAAAGTTTACTGATAATTTGTAGAAAGAAATAAAGTCTTAAGTGAGATTTTAAACAACATGCGTGTGTTCATTTTCGCCAAAATAACTCAAAGAAAAAAAAAACCTTGGCCATCTGTGGAAATATTATATATATAAGGAAGAGAATAATAATATATAAGGAAGAAAAATAAATGTTTGTGCTGGAATGCCTGAGTGGTGTACGGAGCTTGCTAAAGTATAGAGTTCGAGGTCTCGGGTTAAAATTCCGGTTCAGGCGTTTACTTTT
Organism: Diploptera punctata; assembly: GCA_030220185.1. Classification (NCBI taxonomy): domain Eukaryota; kingdom Metazoa; phylum Arthropoda; class Insecta; order Blattodea; family Blaberidae; genus Diploptera; species Diploptera punctata. Next base: position 159,128 of record JASPKZ010005282.1, on the reverse strand, counting down.
CTTTTCTTGCCACACACACACACACACACACACACACACACACACACACATATATATATATATATATATATACATTCCTCTCGTCGGACCACGTAAGCTAACTCCATCTTCATTTCTCATGCACAGCCTTGCAGTACATATTTTATCAGTTACATAAGGGCTCTTGCACGGTCTACGATCATCATATTCTGGTCTTTACAATATTTGTCTAGATTGTTTGATCACTCACTGTTTACCACTGATATCCACTCAGTAATGATCAGCTTTTACATCTCTGATCGTGAAGTGTTTTCTCTATTATTAATTAAAATTTCCTGAGATTTTCAGGAGAAATTGTCAGTTGTGCCTTCGTATTAGAACTTATCAATTACTCATGAAAGTCTGTCATGCAGGAACTGCGTAAATTAGACAAATCTCTCATTGAGTCGAGTTTGTGTTCAGAGTTTCTGGTCTATGAAATATATCTTTCCTTTATCAATTAAATCGTATTTATTGCGAAAAAAAATAACACGGCAGCTGCTAGTTCGATTTTTAAATGTCGGGTTTCAGGTGACATATACTGCGTTTCGTTCTGAATAATAAAACATTACTCCGTTAGAGCGATTAATACACTTTTTCTTTTTCTTCATGTTAACACCCACTTCTAATGACCGATTTTGATATTTTTGACGATTAGATCCCTGAATGATCTTTTAGGAATAGAAAATTGACCAGAAAAACAGAAAAAAAAGAAGAGATTTCACAGGCAATAATAGAGAGTATACTTACATATGGATCAGAAAGCTGGACAATAAGTGAAAGGATGCAGAAAAAAAACTTGACGACAGAAATGGATGGATTACGGAGAAGTATACTATTATTATCTTCTTCTTCTTCCTTCCAAGTATTAGGCCAAGGCCTGTTACGATCCTACAGAAAATTTTCCCTCCAGCGTCTTCCGGAAAATTCTCGTATAAGACTTGAAAGCATAATAATAGTCCCTTCGATTGGTTGCTGGCCTAATGAAGGCAAGACCAGTGATGGGTCTGCCATCTTATAGCCTCTGGTCAGGCTTTTTTGGAGAAGAAAAGAAAATAAAGGAAAGAAGAAATGGAAGAAAGGAAAGACTCCCTAGCCCTCGGATGCCCTAATAGCATCGGGGTCGAAAAAACAAGAGTTAACCAAGAGAGGTTAGATAGTAAAGTTAAAAGAGTGCAAAACATTATTATTATTATTATTATTATTATTATTATTATTATTATTATTATTATTAATAATAATAATATTATTATTATTAGCATCATCATCATTATTATATTATCATTATTTTATTATTATTATGGTAAGTATTATTATTGTTATTATCGTATAAAATGTTGTTTGTACATGAAATTTACATTGCTACATTTAATGTATCTTTAACAGTTTATAATTACGAGAGCGGATCGGAAAGTAACGCACAATAATTTTTTTTAAAAAGTTTAATAGTAAAAAAAAGGAAAAAAAATCACAAATGAACTTACATCTTTTACCTACTTTTCGACATAGTCACCAACTTTCTCAACACATTTTTCCCATCGTGTTACCAGTTTCAATATGCCCTGTTCGTAGAAGTCCGTTTGGTTGGAGTGTAGCCATCTGCGCACTGCTGATTTCACTTCCACATCTGTCTCAAAGCGTTTGCCGGCCAGGAATTTCTTCATGGGACCAAACAGATGAAAGTCCGATGGTGCAAGATCTGGACTGTATGGTGGATGCTGGAGCACCTCCCAACCAAATTCGGCGATTTTCTGACGAACGACAGCAGCAACATGGGGGCGAGCATTGTCATGAAGAAGTTTAACGTTAATGTTGTGACGTTTGTCACGAATGGCACGACGCAACTTCACCAAAGTTTCAATGTAGGCCGCAGCATTCATAGTGGTCCCGTGTTCAGCAAAGTCCACCAATAAAACACCATGCATATCCCAGAACACTGTCACAAACACTTTCCTGGCAGATTGAGTCATTTTGAATTTTTTCTTTACTGGGGAACCAGCTTGTTTCCACTCCATTGATGCCTGCTTTGTTTCGGGCGTGTAGTGGTACGCCCACGACTCATCACCTGTGACGATTCCTTCCAGAAAGTCATGTCCTTGTGCGGTGTACCGCGTTAAGTGGTCCAAGCTTGCCATCATTCGCTGGCCCTTGTGGTCGTCTGTCAGGTTCTTAGGCACCCAGCGAGCACTAACTTTACGGAATTTCAAATTTTCATGAACAATATCGTACACCGCACCATAGGAAATATTGAACTTCTGCGATAAGGCTCGCAGTTGCACACGCCGGTCGTTCAGAATTGCCGCCTCAATGCCTCTGACATTCTGCGGGATTGCTGCTGTTGTCGGCCGGCCGGAGCGTGGTGAATCACTAAGGTTCACGCGTCCCTCTTGGAAGAATGTACACCACCTGGAGACATTGCTACGGTCCATACAATCATCCCCATACACGCCACGCATGTCCCTGTGAATTTCACTGGGTTTATGCCCTTTGGCCCACAAAAATCGAACAACACTTCTCTGTTCCTCACAGGTGGACGACTGTAGCATGCGCGCCATCTTTGTTGCATAGTTCAAGCTTCTCTCGCAAGAGGTGCACCTGAGAAAAATACCATCTGTAGTGAAAACTTCAAACTATATCTCTGTGAAATTTCAACATTCTAGCTGCAATACCAAGGCAGAAAAAAATTATTGTGCGTTACTTTCCGATCCGCCCTCGTAGTATAGTGTATATCAATATTTGTCAAATATTTATTTGTATTTGTGCTGGTTGAGTGAAAGAGAAGGCCTTATGGCCTTAACTCTGCCAGAATAAATAAAACATTATTATTATTATTATTATTATTATTATTATTATTATTATTATATCCAGGCTACAACATATTAGAAATACATATATCAGACAGGAAATGGATGCACAAGAAACTGTTATCGATAGGACAACGAAGAGAGCTTTACAGTGGTGGACACGTACAACGGATGTCGGAAGACCAGTGGCCTAAACAGGTGTTAGATTGGATGGTAAAAGACAGAAGGAAGAGAATGAGAGGTAGAGTAACATGGAATGAGGGAATATATTATCCCATTATGAAGAAGGGTATGGAAGAAGGACAATGGGAAGATAGGAATCTCTGGAAAACAGGAAGCAAGGGCGAACTCCTGTAAAGTGGAAAGCCTGTATTAAGTAAGTATAATTTTTTGTGATGCTTATTTTACGTAACTTATGAAAAATTAAAATAATATTTTTATAAGAATAGCCTTAATACATTTGTTCCTTCGGAATTAATTATTTGCGAGCAATTTAGTCCCAATGTAAATATTTCTCTTAATTACTTGCCTTTTAAAGTGATGTTAAGTCTCCAGGTCAGAATTATGCTGTTTTGATTTGTCCATTTTGAAGAATATTTATGTAAAACCGTAATTAAATGGGATACAATGACTAACAACTGTACTGATCAAATTTGTTAATCAAAATAAAATAGTGATACTGGATTATCCATTGAGAGTATGAACAAGACGTTTGCATCAACATACTTTAGATGTCGTTATAAAAACTATTTTCACATCTTATAGTAGAATTAAAAACACATTTTTAAGTAATGTGCATTCGCAAGTTATTCATGTATATTGCTTAATGTGACTACCGAAAACATTCTTCAAAGTAAAATCATTACTTTTAAAAAACATTTTGCATCGTTGAGATTATTGTTAAATACTTAAAACAATAAAATTTGTATATGTTGTGGCAGTCGTCCTCAACAAATTATATTTGTATAAAATATTCAGCTAGGTATTTCAGAACTGGTTCCATTTTCAAAGCTGTTTATTGGGTGCTGGTTATTCGTTAAAAACAATCAGTACTCTATGAACATTTGAAATGGAACTAGTTCTTGAGGGCGACTGTCACAACAGGTACAAATTTTATTGTTTTAAAAGTAAAATCAATATAAATAAAACATTTATATAGGATGTAAACTATATGAAGGAATCCATTCTGAAATTTAACCTATTATGTTTGTCACACTGTTATCCAAATGAAAAAATCTAAATTACAAGAACGCGGATTCCATTGATGCAGACTCAGATGTTTGAAGATTTTGGAATAATGATGAGAGTTAAGAGCTGGCTCGTGTAGACAATTACAAGAGTGGAGCACAGTGTTGTGACCCTCGCGGTAATGAAGAGTAACATCTCCATGTAACCAGCTTATTTCCCAGGGGCTATCTTCTGACAACGTCCACTCCTCAGCCTCAATACGCAACTTCATTTCAATTATATACCTCTAATTCCACAATTATCAGGTCATTCTTCTCTTTTTATTAAAAAGACAGTGTTTAGTTTCGAGTAACAGTAATAATAATAATATAATAATAATAATAATAATAATAATAATAATAATAATAATAAATAATAGTAATAGTAATAATAGTAATAGTAATAGTAATAATACTAATAGTAATAATAATAATAATAGTAATAGTAATAATAATAGTAATAATAATAATAATAGTAATAATAATAGTAATAATAATAATAGTAATAATAATAGTAATAATAATAATAATAATAATAGTAATAATAATAATAATAGTAATAATAATAATAATAGTAATAATAATAATAATAGTAATAATAATAATAATAGTAATAATAATAATAGTAATAATAATAGTAATAATAATAATAATAGTAATAATAATAGTAATAATAATAATAATAGTAATAATAATAGTAATAATAATAATAGTAATAATAATAATGATAGTAATAATAATAATAATAATAGTAATAATAATAATAACAGCAATAATAATAATAATAATAGCTTTGGCTCAACTGCACTTCTACTAGCGCTTGATTTTTCAGTTATATTATTGTAAACTATAGCTCTTCTTCTGTATTTACTAACATTATTTAATATTTTAAACTTTTTCAAACAATTTTTATAACATTATTAAACAATTTTGAACTATTTATTTAAATATGCAAATCACAATATTATGACACTGTTAGGCAATATTGTGATGCTAACTGCTATTTTCTCCACAGAGTATATTACTTAGTCTATGATTTTTCTATCACTGCTTTGGGTTATCGCTGGTTGGATCAGCGTTAGGGAGTAATAAGTAAGTGTACACCCTTTTTTAATAAACGTTTGGTAATTTTAATATTATTAATATATTTTTTATCATAGATTTGGAGATATAAAATATTGGTCATTTAAATTTCATAGCGACGGGTAGTAATCGAGGATGATAATCGATATGTGGTTCGATTGTGGGTTATCGCTGGCTCTACAAACTCTGGCGTATGCGCACTGTTGTTCTATAGGAAAATTATTTTGGTAGTCTTTTTACATCTATAATTATTATTTTATTATTATTATTGGTCTGTACTTTCAGAAGAATAAGATTTTTTCTTTGAAAATATTTCAAGCTAGTTTAAGTGCAGTTTTTCTATAGCTTTATTTAACCTGGCAGAGTTAAGACCTTAAAGCCTTGTCTACCACTCATCCAGATGAGAAAGCAAAAATACAAAAAATTATTCTTACACCTAAATTACAATAAACAAATATTACATTGTATACATACAGTACCATTTTTATTTTCAATAGTGTAGCATTTTCATGGGGTTTCGTCTTCACGTAGTTATGTGCAATTAATCACACACTGATTTCGCGTAAAATCTCACAAATAATAACTTCTACAAAATACAACAGTTTATTCACAATTTCCACTCGCTATTAATCTTATTTCAAAGTTTATCTGTTTCACAATTATATCACAGTTTCATGTGGTTTCACTCACTGGTGCAATCTCTGGCTCTGTTCAATATACCGCTGTCAAAACACAAATGACTGACTTTCATCCTCGCTACATATTACATAGGCGGTGAGGAAATTTCTATGCTTAGGTTAGAGACATTTCAGAACACAGGATCCTCTGGCCACCGATCTTTCCCAAAAGGAATATATGTTCATCTGGAATGACTGCCCAGACTGTCGGCGACTCGCAAACATGTTCCAATCAATGCGTGACTGCTATTCTCGCCTTGCCCGCGAAATGTAAGCGCCGTCATTACGACGCGTCACAATACATTTTGATTTACTCTACATTTAATGAAATATAAAATATAAATATGCTTTGGAACCAGATAATGGTAAGACTTGGAAAGATCGTTTTAAATTACTAACGTTTCTTGAAAGTACTACATGTATTTTCATTTTTTGTATTTATTCCTATATTTTTGTAGAAAACAGGAAAGAAACCACTCTGTAGTTTGGCCAAATGAGATGGGAGAATATCAATAACCATAATTTGAGAGGTGTAAATTATAAAGAGGATGATTGGAAAACTTTAGCTCAGGATAGGGATTTATTGTATGCTTATGTTCGCGCAGCCACGAACCTCAGGGTTCGGTAATGCCAGTGAATGAGTTATTTAATTAATCAATTAACATAAATGTCAGCTGTAATTAAATTCTCCCCCCCACTCCACCAATAAAAGAGGAGTAGTAAGTAGTATTTTGCAGAAAGGAATATCGATGATTTGAAATTATTCCATTAGAGGAGCTTGTATTTATTTACTTCGAGTCGTGGATTCAATGTACTTTTAATGGTTGAATTTTGTATAGACAAAATCGCAGTACAGATGGTAAGGTAGTATGAATATTTCCAATTATTTGCAAATATCTCTTAGCCAATAGTAATTCTTCCTCTATACATGTCTCTTTAGTTACGTATTGGTAGGAGAAGCAAAGACAAGATTTTAAATTCAGAAGGAAACCAATTGTTAGCTTTTTGCGATGCATTTGAACTTGAAATTCTGAATGGGAAATATAGCGAAGATAAAAATGGAGAACTGACATTTATTAATAAAAATGGAAGTAGCGTAATCGATTATTCAATATGCACACAAGACATGATTCCAGTCCTAAGTAATTTCTGTATAGTTTCCAGAATCGAATACCACCACTTCCCAAACAAAAACTTACCTTAAATATGGAAAGGTATTAGTGAGACAGTTAATGATGGAGGTGGAAACAATATTGCGGCCAATTATCCGTTTCAGGTGGATCGAGGATCTGAGAGAAGAATTTAACAGGAGTTTGGAAACGCTAATACAGGATATGCAATTAAATGATCTTAGCGGGGAGGAAATTATTAAAACTTTGACAGAATGTTTTCAAAAAGCAGGGGAAAAATTCAAGGTTAAATACGCAATGAACCAGAAGGACAAAGGGTGGTACAATAATGCATGTAGAAAGAAGAAGAAATTTGTCGAAAGTAGTCTTTAAAGTTTAGAAAAGAAAGCACAGATGAAAGCAGAAAAAATTATGCGCAAGAGAGAAAGGAATATAAAGACTTATTGGCAGAAACAAAACTAGCATGGCAAAATAAGAAATCCGAAGAAATGAGAGTCGCGACTGAAAGTGGGAACATTGCGGACATATGGAAAGCGATAAGGGAACTCAAAGTAAAGTCCATAAATCGGACAAGAATAACGCCCGGGGAATGGAGAAGTTACTTTGATAGGGTGCTGGGAAATGAGAGGTTAAGATATAATCAAGGAAATATAGTTGAGATCCCTGACCCAATTCATATTCAATTACTGGATCAGGATATTTCGAAAAATGAAGTGGTTTCTTCCATTAAATGTTTAAAGAATGGTAAAGCACCTGGAATTGATGGAATACCAGGGGAATTCTTGAAAATATGATATCATCCAATAAATTATTAGACGTTTTGAAAACTGCGTTCAACAAACTTTTTAATGGAGGAGATTATCCGGAAGCCTGGGCGACAGGTGTCATCCAACCGCTATACAAAGGGAAAGGTGGGGCACAGATACCAGAAAGTTATAGGGGAATTTGTCTCTTGTCAGTGTTCGGAAAAAATATATTGTAAGTACTTTACGAACGAATCAGACAATGGGCTAAAGAGAACAATAGGTTCTCAAAATATCAGGCAGGTTTTAGAGAAGGGTACTCCGGTGGACAACCTATTTGTTCTGAGAACATTAATTGATGACAATCTGAAAATGAAGGGGGTAAATTATTTTGTGCATTCATTGATTTTAAGATGGCATTTGATACTGTGGACCGAAGCGCACTTTGGGAAAAATTAAATCGGAAAGGATTGTCTCGTAAAATGATACATGCTTTAATGTCAATTTATAAATATGTTAAATTTTGTATAAAGTAGACCAAGGGCACATTACAGAGAGCAGTGAAGCCAATCGGGGAGTGAGACAAGGTTGCATTTTATCACCAATGCTATTTAATCTATTCGTTGATGATATTGTAGACGTAATGCTAGAAGGAGAAATTGAGGCTCCGGAGATAGGAAATGTTAGAATCCCAGTCCTGTTGTATGCAGATGATTTAATTATCTGTTCCAAGACAATCAAGGGATTGCAAAGAGGTCTTGACCTACTGGAAATATACTGTAGGAATTGGGGATTGACTGTAAATGCTAGTAAGACAAAAACAATGACATTTAAAAATGGGACGGTTTATGGTAGAACAGAGGAATGGAAATACAGAGATCAAGTTCTTCAAAACGTGAAACATTTCGAATATCTTGGTACGACGTTGAAAATGAACGGAAAGTGGAAAAAAACACATTGATATAGCATTATTTAAAGGGAGGGGACAACTTAACAGTGTACTCGGTATTCTGGGTCGAGTGCCTGATATTCCAGTCAGCACATTAGAAAAAATGTATGGAGCTATGGTCAGGCCAGTCATGCACTACAGTAGTGAGATTTGGGGTTTCCAAAGAACGGAAATACTAAATAAGGTATATACGCATTTTCTAAAGTATATTACAGGACTTAGTAAGGCCGTTTCTAACTGTGGAATTTTATATGAATTCGGGTCATTCCAGGACGACATTAACTGTAAAATTCGTGTACTCAAATACTGGTTGCGAGTAATCCAAGGTGAACAAACAATGCTTAGAGCAATTTGCTACGACCACCAAATTAAAAACATAGATGTTAAATTTTGGGCAGACGAGGTTAGGAGAGAACTCCAAAAGATTGGGATGGGCTGGATATGGGAAAAAGGGACTGAAAATCGCAAGAACGTGTGGAGAAAAATAAGGAGGAGGTACTTAGATATAAACCAACAAGATACTTTCGCCGAAATGTACAGGAAAACGCTCACTGTGTTTACAAAGAGACCTAAAACACGTCTGGGGAAAAGAATCGTATATACTCAACCTAGGATTTAAGGAGAGATCAGGGCTTGCTTGGTTTAGGCTAGAGGCATGGAAATTTCTAAAAATTAGCGACGATCACGATATGCGAATATGTCCAATGTGCGGAAACTTTGAAGATGAGATACATATATTAGGAAAATGTAATGATTTAGAATATTGGAGACGTCAGTTATTACCGGAAAGATTTCTAAATTCAAATCGGGAAAGATTGGCATGCTACGAGTTATTGGTAAATCCAGAAAATTGGATAAACCTCGGTAAATTTCTGGACAAAACGCGAAAAAGAAATAAGGACAACACTCATTCATGAATAAATATATGTTATCAAAATGCAATACCATTAATTATTAACAATTATATATAAATTAATTAGTGTATAATGCTGTTGTTGTTATTATTTAATTGTAATATTAATGTGTTTTCTTTATGTAATTGTAATGTTAATGTTTTTTAGTGTATAATGCTATTGTGTTATTACTTAATTGTAATATTATTGTGTTTTTCTTTATGTAATTGTAAGGTTAATGTTTTTAGTGTATAATGCTATTGTGTTATTATTTAATTGTAATATTATTATTGTGTTTTCTTTATGTAATTGTAATGTTATTGCTATTGTGTTATTACTTAATTGTAATATTATTGTGTTTTCTTTATGTAATTGTAATGTTATTGCTGTTTTTGTTTATTTTTCTTTACACTAGTACCAATTATTACTTTATTGTAACGGACTGTCAACAGCACGTACGGCTTACTGCCCGTGCGACCCATATTTGTAAATAATATTGTAAATATCTTACTTTTTGTCTAATAAAGTCCTACTACTACTACTAGTTACGTATTTAGTTCTTTACCCAGGCGATCCTGTTTATTAAATCCACAAGACCCTCTCCTATTCTCAATTTACCTTGAGTGTTCAAACTCCGCTTAGAACCTTCAGTCAAGTATCTTAGAGTTCATCTGGACTCACAGCTTGCGTTCAAAATGCATATACGGCATTTAAAACATTAAAAAGCTAAAGTAGCTATAGCTATTTTATATCCATTTTTTTCAAGTCACGTACATTGTTACGCAGGATCAAGCTTTTATCTTTTCAAGCTGTGATCCGCAGCACGCTGCTGTACTTGTGTGAGGCATGGAGCATCCTCGCAGTGTATCATAAAAAGAAAGTTCAGATTATCCAAAACAAATGCCTCAAAATAATATTTTCGCCACCCCGATACACGAGGATCTACGAACTTCATGACATTGCGCAGATTCCTTACAATGCTGCCACAATTCAATATAAGGTCAACAAAGTGTTTGACTTTACATCAGATCATTTTAATGAACTGGTGCCCAATGTGGACATCTGCCACAAAAACATATTCACCAGGATTCACCCACACTGATGGTCTGGTACAAGACATGACGTCTGCCTGAGGTAGTGTGGCTCATTCCATGCTTCCAACTCTCGACTTGACGGCAGCGTGGTTTACGATGCCCTGCCTCAGGTGATCATGCCCTCATCTCTCCAAAAAATATGTCCTCTGCGGACATTAATAATAATAATAATAATAATAATAATAATAATAATAATAATAATAATAATAATAATGTTTTATTTATTCTGGCAGAGTTAAGGCCATAAGGCCTTCTCTTCCACTCAACCAGGACAAATACAAATACATATTTGACAAATATAGATATACACTATACTATTTATAACTTACTTACTCACTGGCACTATCGAACCCGTAGGTTCATGGCCGCACGGACATAAGCTCTCCATACATCCCTATCCTGAGCTAATGTTTTCCAATCATTCCCTGTATAATCTACTTCCCTCAAATCATAGTTAATGTTGTTCTCCCACCTCATTCTTGGTCTACCAACTGGGCGTTTTCCTTCTGGCTTTCCTACAAGAAGTTTCCATGCACGTCTTTCATTCCCCATACGCGCAACATGTCCTGCCCATCGCAGTCTACGGGACTTAACTGTTCTTATTATATCTGGCTTCCTATAAAGACCATGTAGTTCATTGTTATGTAGTCTTCTCCATTCACCTGTCTGTTCATCTCTCTTTGGTCCAAAAATTTTCCTAAGAACTTTATTCTCAAATACTCGTAATCTCCTTTCCTCCCTTAAAGTAAGAGTCCATGTTTCGCACCCATATAATATAACTGGTAGAATAATAGTTTTATATATTTTCAGCTTAACGTTTTTTGAAAGGAGTTGGGACATCAAAAGTCTCTGCAATGCATAATAGCATGCATTTCCAGAATTGAGCCTATGTTTAATTTCTTTGTGCATCTCATTCCTATTTGTGATTATTGTTCCTAGGTATTTGAATTCAGCCAATTCCTCAAAATTTCCCTAATTTGTCATTAGCTGTCCATTTCCATTATATAATGTATTTCTACGTGTGACCATATATTTAGTTTTACTGATATTTACTTCCAGTCCTAATTTCTTAGTGTTACTCAATAGTGTGTGCGTGTTGGCCTTCTTTAGTATCTCCTCGCTATCGGCCAGTAGTACTACATCATCAGCATAAACTAACAGCTTATTAATACCATTGAGTTGTAAGCCTTCCTCATTCTCTAAAGATTTAATGGCATGCTCTAGTACAAAATTAAATAGTAGAGGAGATAGTGCATCTCCTTGCTTTAACCCATTCTGGATTTCAAAAGTGTCTGAAAACTGTTTGCCTACACGCACCCTACTCGTTGAGCCATTTAGACACATTCGAATAAGTCTAACTATTTATACTATTATTTATACTATACTATTTATAAACAGTTAAATATACATTAAATATAGCAATGTAGATTTCATGTACAAACAAACATTTTATACCATAATAACAATAATAATACTTACGATAATAATAATAATAATAATAATAATAATAATAATAATAATAATAATAATAATAATATAATATAAAAATGATAAATTATACAAGAAACACCAATTAATATATGTACCTTACACTGGGTAATAATGAAGTCGAGGTTAGAGCAAATATAAATTTAGATTTCTTTTAAAAGATGCCAATGTCCGGCAGCCTCTTGTTTCTTGTGGTAGGGAATTCCAGTTGCGAGAAGTGAAGATAGTATATGACATGGAGTGATGTGACTTACTATGTTGCGGTATACTAAGCAAGAGACTATGTTGTGATCTTGTGGTTAAGTTATGGTTTGAGGATAGATACTGGAAACGAGATGATAAATAATTGGGAATCGAGGTATGTAGGATCTTAGATAAGAGAATTAGACAGTGCGATTTTCTTCTCTCTTTTAGATCTAGCCATGACAATTCGTGGAATAATGGAGAAATGTAATCGTATTTTCGAACATTAAATATGAATCTACTTTAACACCAATGCCGCAAAATAGACTAAGGTTATTGTCATTAACTTCACAATGATAGCCAACACGTAATTAGCTTCCAAGGTGCTATTAGCTGGTTCCAGAACGCAGCTCCCTGGACCAAGCTAGTCTTCGTCGCTAACTTGACTTATTTATTCCAACTGAACGGGCAGACTGCTCTGAGTATAGCGACTTGAAAGATGTACTGCGCTATCCCAGTATTATGAAAGTTGTGGGCCTAGGTCGTGTTTCGGGTCCGACAGCCAGGTTCTTCTCTCACACCGCTATTTTTGGGATGGCCCTAGTCGCTAAGGGGGGACTACAACCTTCCCATTTACTCCTTTTGCCATTGTTTATTGTTGAGATTCGTAGACTTGAGGCGGCACTCGTGTACCCTGCCCCCCAGATTCCGCAGTCACATATCTTCAACACCTTTGGGATACCAACTTAACTACATTTTTCCTAATATGAGATTAAGTGAAGGTGATGAGAAATGAATGAATAAGAAATGAAATGACTTGAAAAGGGATAAAGCGAAATGGAGAGATGGTAGGATGAAATATGGGATACAGGAGAACCCTGATAAAAATCCGAAAAATCCCGTTATGGCCCACCACCAACACTAGGTTTCCCAAGACATAAAGCTGTTTTTTTTTCGTAGAATCAAATACGCATACCTTCTATTTCTTTTCTGTTTCACCGTAATAATTTAAATAACAAATATTATTGCGATTGGATCATGACAACCCGTGCTGACTTCATGTCAAACATAAGACATGAAAATGTGTACTGCGTTAGTATAGAAGGATCCTAGAACTAAACATTTACTTAGTAAACAGAACATCAATATGCCCGAAAAGTATAACTATTTACTATTTTTCAATAAAAAAACATTGTTCAAATTTCGTTCGCTTTAATTAGCAAGTACTGACATGTTTCGAAGCAAGTCGCCACGAGTTGTCGTGGACGTATGTACACCAAATTGAACTTACAATTGTTTTAACATTATACAAATAAATTATGAGGGTATGCGTTAAACATAAATAACTTCAATTTTTTGGGACACTCTAACCAACGCACCTCTGGAACCGCCAGGATTCAAACTTGGGATCCGAGTCGCTAGCTACGCGTATACCGAGACGGTCATCTGTCTCTTATTTAAGCCTCTCCCTTTTCACATGCTTTTACGTGCTCCAATCATCTCTGGCAGATCGTAAATATAAAGTGTAATGAGTAAGAGGGCAGTGATACGACGCTTACCCATAGCAGTCCTGTATAATGTAGTTAAAATTTTAAACCACGCATAGTGAAGAGTGCTTGGTGTGGCGGTACCTGTTGCTATGGCGTCACGATGCGTGTAATCAATAATAAAGAAGACACACCCCTCACCCTTGAATATTACGTCCAGGAAATTAAATAATTCTGTGCCTCTTACCGAAAAGATTTGTCATTCGTCATCAATAACACAACGTGGGATATTATAATAAAATTTGCTTATAATAACGAAATTTAACCAACAAGAGAACTGTCAACTATTGCATGCCGAAGAATACCTTAAAATGTCTTCTAGAGAAGCATTCTGATGTACAAAGACCTTTGTCCAAAAAATCTGTCTTTTTAACTGTAAGACACTAAAATCAAGCGCCAAATCTCTCATTTGAGTTATAGGGAAGTAGTACAACTGCTGAATTGGTAGATTGGATAATCCTCACTACTTGCCATCCGCGCCTCATTCCACTCAGCTCTTACTCAAGCAGGGAGTCCATGTGCACCGTACAATGGGTTGCCATTGCTAGATTCTGTGTCTTGCAGTAAAAACTTCAGATATTTTTTGGACACTGTCTTGGTACATCACAACGCTTGTCTGTGAGACGTTTTAAGGTAAATTTCGGCTTGCATTGGTTGACAGTTCCTTTGTAAGAATCGGTTACTTATTTTTATCTCTTTTTTTCTTCTTTAATATTTAATTTCAAAATTAGTCTTGGCATCCTTAATAACAGATCACATCCGTCTTAAAGCAGACATTTTCGCACATGGTCGAATTCCTTGGTCAATGTTGACTAGCGCAGATAATATACCGGCTCCTTTTCCTTTTTCTTCCCCATTCTCTCTACCAAAAAAAAGTAGGTCCCGATGGATTGGTATTGGAATTTCACAGATTTAAACCCGCCGGGTCAATGGATTTTTTTGAGGGCGAAAAATTTTTGAGTATGGCTTTCTACGAGAGGGATGTAAAGTCTTGGCCCCCTGTAGTAGATTTACAGCACGTAGAATAATCTGATTCCAGAATAAGATACCTCTGGGCAAAATTTATCGGCCATTAACTCTTAGATTTGAATTTCGATGTTAATGAAGTTAGCTGTTACAGAGCACCGTTAATTAAAAATACTACTTATCTACCTATAACAGAAACTAACAAAATACACATAGGCATCTTAATCTGAAGTCATCTCTCCACACAATAAATAGGCCTATATACATGCCTTATGTACACCGTGTTCCAAAATGATTGACGGGATTTTAAGTAGCTGGTATAGTTTACAAACGAAATTGGATGCGTGAGTATTTGCTATAATGAAAGAAAAACTGTTCCATATCCTGCATGCAGTAATTTGTGTCTTGTCATTATTACGTCGTCAAAGTTATATTTGTGAAAATGACGATTCCTGTACAGAAGTCATTCTGTGTGTTGCAATTTGCGAAGTCTGGTTCCATTGTTGCAGTGCAGCGACCTTTCCACGGCAATTTGCAATTGATCCTCCGTTGGTATAAACAGTTAGAAACAACTAAATGTATCTGTTAAAGGAAAGGTCCAGGACATCCACGAACACCAAATAACTCGTCGGTCCGGATGACATGATTCATTCCCATATCCTCTACGGTCTCCCGATCTCACACCTTGTGATTTCTTCCTGTGAGGGTATTCGATGACCTGCGTTAATGAACACAATTGAAAATACTCTCACGATAATCCACCGAGAAAACATTCCAGCTAGGATAAATATATTTGAAGACCTTGAAATTATAAAGGAAACAAACAACACCTCACTTCTTAATGAGAACGCACCCCAGTCAAACCCATTATACGAGATCGTCAAAAACAAGTCAGTTGCTGCTACAAACAGTTGGAGTATACATCACCATAAACAACAACAACGAGTAGCAGAAGCTCAACTTGCAGAAGATGGAAGATAACTTCCGAAAGCGCTCCAGTTAATTTTATATACATATTTTAACAAAGTTGAGGACGACGGCACCTACCAACAGGTACAATTCAATTTTTAACTTTCAGCATACATGGGAAGATTGGAAAATATTAGCTCAGGGTAGGGATTATGGAAGGATTATGTCTTCGCGGCCATTAAAATACGGATTCGATAGTGTCAGTGAGTTATTTTATCTGATCAAAGAAATAATATTTGAATAATCCTTTATATTGGAAGATGTATGATATTCAGCAAGTCTGCTTTTTGTAGAATTCTTATAACGACTTGAGTCCGAGATAAGAAATGCTGAAGGGGGCCGTCCATTACAGTTATATATGGGGTGAAGGGGAACTTGGATTGTAACTACATTGTCGCCAATATAAGAGTGCTCCAGCGTCAAGATATTTGGAATGCGAGCTCACGCCCTTACGTTTCAATAGTCCACTCCACTGGCCTCTCGTGAAACAAATAGCCATTGTAAATTCCGCGAGAAAAGTGTTTCAAGTCCCTCTTTCAATCAGCATTCAACAAAAAGCAACTACGTTCCAAATAAATTGAAAAACACTTTGGAGATTAGAATTAGGCACCTAAATTTAAAAAAACGTGATCAAAATATTATCACTAGATATCTCTTTTGGGACACTCCGCGCTATAAGGTAGTTGGTTAAGGCAATATGCAACTATCCGGTTCGAATTCCGATTGGATTAGGATTTTTAATCTGGACTAAATCTTCAGTCGGCACAATGGCCCTAGGGTTTACTCTACCTCCGAGTAACAGACTATGTTCTGAGTGTAAACATAGGGAGTATAACTCGGCTAACATGTCTCGTTGGTTGTCTAGAAAACTGGGAGCGCCTGTTTACCTGTTGTGCGATCATTTTATATTTAATAATAATAATAATAATAACTAACTCAATGGCACTGTCAAATCCGTAGCTCTATGGCCGCGCGGACATAAGCTCCATACATCCCTATCCTGAGCTAACGTTTTCCAATCATTCCCTGTATAATCTGCTTCCCTCAAATCATAGTTAATGTTATTCTCCCACCTCATTCTTGGTCTAGCGACTTAGCATTTCCCCTCTAGTTTTCCTACAAGAATCTCCCATGCACGTCTTTCATTCCCCATTCGTGCCACATGTCCTGCCCATCGCAGTTTACGAGACTTAACTGTTCTCATTATATCTGGCTTCCTATAGAGACCATGTAGTTCATTGTTATGAGGTCTTCTCCATTCACCTGTCTGTTCATCTCTCTTTGGTCGAAAACATTTCCTAAGAACTTTATTCCCAAATACTTGTAATCTCCTTTCTTCCCTTAAAGTAAGAATCCATGTTTCGCATCGATATAATATAACTGGTAGAATAATAGTTTTATATTTAATACACAATTGATCTTCTTGGTGATACAATATTAAAATATATATACAGTCAATATGCCCATTTCACCAATAAATGTTTAAAATGGTCAACAAGTTTCTACAGCCAAGCTGTCATTCTCAAGACCAGATATTGAAATGGGCATATTGACTGTATATATATTTTAATAGTTTTATATATTTTCAGTTTAACGTTTTTTGAAAGGAGTTGGGACGTCAAGAGTCTCTGTAATGCATAATGGCACGCATTTCCAGAATTGAGCCTATGTTTAATTTATTTTTGCATATCATTCCTATTTGTGATTATTGTTCCTAGGTATTTGAATTCTGCCACTTCCTCAAAATTTCCCTCATTTGTCATTAGTTGTCCATTTCCATTATATATTTCTACATGTGACCATATACTTAGTTTTATTGATATTTACTTCTAGTCCCAATTTCTTAATAATAATAATAATAATAATAATAATAATAATAATAATATTTTGAAGTCTCTTAGACTGTGGTGGGCAGGGTATGTGGCATGAATGAGGAATGAATACGGGAAATGGAAGCTTCTTGTAGGAAAACCAGAGGAAAACTCCCAGTTGGTTACTCGAAGAATGCGATGGGAGGATAACATTAATCATGATTTGAAGGAAGTAGATTATACAGAGATGATTGGAAAACATTAGCTCAGGATAGGGATGTATGGAGAGCTTATGTCCGCGCTGCAATGAACCTAGCGATTCGATAGTGCTAGTGAGTTATTTAGTTTGTTATTGTTATTATTACAGTAATTTAAATTTATATTTGATATTATTAATTATTCAATATACTACAGATAAATCAATAGGATTTAGGGCCCAATGAGTCTCTTGGCGTCTTGGGACGTCTCGCGAAACTGATAGAATCTGATGCACACACCTGGAATTGGTTTTCAAAGGGAAGGCAACAAATTTCCATTAAGCAAGGTGGTTTCGTGACGTGTCCGCTTGTGTCGGACCCACATCCGTCCAGCTTGTCCCTTATTCCAGCCACTTTCATTACACTGATTTGTTTACGCATTCTGCTGCAATCAATACTGACCAACGCTTTCATTTTGCCGATTCTAACAAATCACTTTGAACATAACAAAGACAAAAGAACTCCAGTCCTCCTCAGGATTACAAAAACAGTGCTCACTGTGCCAATATTGCAAGGAGTTCCAAAAGTCTATCGCCTATCTAAAATATATATCTTTTCATTTTTATTTTATATACTTATTTATTTACTTTACCTGATGGAGTTAAGACCGTAAGGTCTTCTGTTCCACTTCACCAGGGTTAAATTATACATATAATAACAATTATCTACAAGTTAATTAATAATACATAATATATATATATATATATTATATTTGAAGAGAAAAATTTTCGCCTAGACCGGGACTCAAACCCGGGACCCTTGGCTTTCCGGGCCAAGTGCTCTACCAACTGAGCTACCGAGGCGAGTTACGATCTAGACGCAAATTTTTCTCTTATATACGTTGTAATTCCCTGTCGCCAAATGCTTTTGAAACCATTGCTTCTATCTTTGCAAACGGCGGCTTCTTAGTTAGGCGAAAATTTTTCTCTTCAAATATAATTTATCTTTCATTGAGAAATGTTAAATCAATAATAAAAAAAAATATATATATATATATAGGCTACACAGTATAAAGTTGACAAGGGAAAGAAAGAAAAATAGTAATAATAATAATAATAATAATAATAATAATAATAACATTATTAATGATAATAATAATATTAATAATAATAAAGTAAAGTGATCCCACGACAGACCTCGAGAGGCCCTTTGGGTAGTGGGAGGTTAAGGCTCCCACTTTTTCTGGACAATCGGCACTTGATGTCAGCCGGGTTGTCAGCCCTGCGTGACGGCCGCCTTTACCCCCAGAATAAGCGTCTAGTACTCATTTTCCGTTCGAGGCTGAGTCGACCCCAGGGTCATTGTGCCGCCAGAGGGTTTGGGTCAGTTTTAAAATGCTGACCCCATCGGAACTCGAACCCTCGACATTCCGTCTTGGAGCGCAGTGCCTTAACCACTATGCTACGGCGTACCCCCAATATTAATAATAGTATCAATAATAAAAATAGTATGATTAATAATAATAATAACATATAATATGTTCAAGTAATTAGCTTGGTAAGAAAAGTTTAAATATAAAGAAATAACAAGAGAATACATGTATTATATATTATATTGTCTAAGGAAATATGAAGTGAGTTTTGTTCTGAACTGTTTTTGAGTCGGGCGGTCCTTGATTTACGAGGGGAGAGAATTCCAGAGTCGGGTGGCTGAAACAAGGAAGGATGAAGAATAGTGAGATGTTCGATGTAGAGGAACAGCTAGATTTAAATTTACTTTCGATCGTGTGTTTAAATTACAGTGGGAGCATAGCGAGTGGAAGCGAGTTTTCATTCTGCTAGTAGAGTAAAAAAGAAATAAGTCGAACGAATTTATAATAGTATTAGTGGTAGTAGTACTTCTCGTTCCATAAAAAGCATAGGGCATTTTTCCTTCTTACTCTTATTCTTTGCCAACATGTCATTTTAATAATTTCATTGCAGCCAAATAGCCAGGATTAATGTAAGATAAAGTGAAAGTAAAGTAAAGTGATCCCACTACAGGCCCGGAGGCCCTTGGGGTATTAGCAGGTTAAGGCTCCCACTTTTTGTAGACAATCGGCACTTTATGTCAGCCGGGTTGTCAGCCCTGCGTGACGGCCGCCTTTACCCCCAGAACAAGCGCCTGGTACTCATTTCCGTTAGAGGCTGAGTCGACCCCAGATCCATAGTGCCGCCAGAGGGTTTGGGTCGGTTTAAAAATCCAGACCCCAACGGGACTTGAATCCTCGACCCTCTGGCTTGTAGCTCAGTGCCTTAACCACTACGTTACGGCGTGCCCCCCCTTAAAGTAAGATACATTTTAAATTTACATTTTTGCATATTCACAAATTGTCTTTGTTCTTTTTGTGCATAGCTCAATGTGATATCGGTCACATGTTTTTTTTCGCATAGCATACATTTACAGTCTATATTTGGTTCATGGAATTTTTTGTTCTTGCATATCAGGTGGTGGAATCCGTGGAATGCCAGCCTAGTGATGACGTGTCTCATTTCGAAATTTTCTTTTGCCCACGCACGGTCCACCATGGCCCCGGTGCTGTAGAATTCTGGGTGTATTTCTTCTTTTTCTATTCAATGTTGCTAGTAGCTTCTGAGATTCGCTGGTGCTGGGTAAGAGTATGCTTGTTCTGAGGTCGTCGATGAGGAAAGTTTCCTTCGCCAGTAGGTATGCGAGTCTTGAATGCGTTACTTTTGACACTCCTAATACTGCCTTTATATATCTCGCTTTCACCCTTAACATGCCATTTTTTACTTCATGATTTGTAAAGTATCTTTGCTTCTTCTATAACCTCTCTTATTGTAGTAAGTTTTGGTCATCCTACCTTCTGTTCGCCTTCAGGATTCGAAACGGCATATGATATGAAAAAATTGCCAACAATCATAATAAGTAACTAACTAACTCACTGGCACTATCGAACCCGTAGGTTCATGGCCGCGCGGACATAACCTCTCCATATATCCCTATCCTGAGCCAATTTTTTCCATTCATCCCCTGTATAATCTACTTTCCTCAAATCATAGTTAATGTTATTCTCCCACCTCATTCTTGGTCTACCAACTGTGCGTTTTCACTCTGGTTTTCCTACAAGAACCTTCCATGCACGTCTTTCATTCCCCATTCGTGCCACATGTCCTGCCCATCGCAGTCTATGAGACTTAACTGTTCTCATTATATCTGACTTCCTATAAAGATAAAGTCCTAACTTTACATGTTCCTAGGAACATGTCCCTATGTTTGAGCCTTTGGCATGGGTTCACTGAAATAGTCCCCGCCCGGAGAACCGAATGGGGGACTATTTGACCTCCGGAAAATTTTACCCCAGTTGAATCCATGTCAGCATTTCTTGATGGTTGTATTTTTACGGTGAAAGATCGCCACTCTTTCGACCAAGGTACTTTTTTCGTCTGGCTTATCACCTTCGACCAGTCAGGCATGTGTAACCCTTTCGGCAGCAATGCTACTGCCAGCATAGCTCTCGGGATTATTTAAGCACGCAAGCCACTCCACCACGTCAAGGTAAAGATACCATGGAGGGAGCCAACATTTATAATAGCAGTAGTATTTTCTCTGGGTGCATCAGGGAAATAGAACATATGTGAAACAACCTCATTTGGCTCTATGCTTTTTAATGTTTTAACTTCACTCCATGTTTTGTCAACCACATTACCTCTTCTATAACAGTACTTCTCCAAGTATGTTTTGATCTTCTTACTCTCCATTCGCCTTCACGATTATAAACGCTATATGGCATGAACAAAGTTTCCAAAATACACAGTAGTAGTTGTCTTCCGTGTGGTGCCGGGTTGTAGAGTAGCACCATTGGACATCCCCCTGTCGTAGAAGGCGACTAATAGGAGCAGCAAACCGCTGTCCTTAACCAAACATACTTTCATTTCATAACCTTCCTATTGGACTGAGTAGCTCATAATCTCCGGTTACTTTTCTTAAATTATCCATCTTATACAAATACCTACTGCTGTTCTGTGAACTAGGAGGTACATCAATGCTGAGTAGACGTACTAATAAATACCTAGGTATAAGACAGAAGGCATTACAACAGCCACCTGACCAGCAAGCCAAGACCCTTGGGAATTGGTTCGGGCGAAGCCTGGCACTCTCAAACGAAGCCATCTCAGCTAGGATATGATGGAACGCCAACAGAACTCTCCCTGGCCTTCCAGGTTGGGCATTAGGCATGCGGCTGACGACCCATCCTGTAAAATTGTCTTGTTAGGAACCCAAATATGAAGCCTCGGAAGAGGAGGCTCATTGAGGAGGCGAAGGTCCTTATTGGGCTGTAGTGACTTTAAGAACAAGAAGAAGAAGAAGTAGGAATAGTAGTGGTGGTAGTAGTAGTAGTAGTAGTAGTAATATTTTCTCTCGATCCATCAGAAGAATAGGACTTCTGTGAAACAACTCGATCTGTATTTATTCTTTACCAATTTTTTAACTTAACTCCGTGTTTTGTCAACCATCTTTGCCTCTTTTATAATCGTATTCTCTCAATACGTCTTGGGTCTTTTTACATTACGTTCACCTTCAGGATTCCAATATAAAACTTGTTCTATAGCTAAATCATTATTCCTGAGTGTGTCTCCTATCCATTTATACTTTCTCAATTTAATTTGTGTACAATTCGGTTCTTCTGCACAAAGATCCCATAGAACTGAATTACTTATAATTTCAGACCAAATTGTATAGTTATAATTATTTTATAGTTATAATATAATTATTTTTATTTTATTTATAATAAATTGATTCTTCTGCACCAAGGTCTCTTAGCGCTGAATTAATTATAATTTCAGACCAAAATTTAAAGTTATAATTATTTCATTATTTTTTTACGTATACATGATTATGAAATATGTGAAGGAGCAAAATCAATGCATTGGGACACGCCGTAGCGTAATGGTTAAGGCAGTGCACTACAAGCCGGAAGGTCGAGGGTTCGATTCCCGTTGGGGTCAGGATTTTTAAACTGACCCAAACCTTCTGGCGGCACTATGACCCAGCCTCGACTCAGCCTCTAACGGAAAAGAGTACTAGAAGCTTGTTCTGGGGGTAAAGACGACCGTCACGCAGGGCTGACAACCCAGATGACATCAAGCGCCGATTGTCCAGAAAAGTGGGAGCCTTAACCTCCCACTACCACAAGGGCCTCCTAAGGCAGGATAACTTTACCTTTTAAAATCAATGCATTACTCAAGCACAGTTCAGTTATTTATAGGCTTAAAATATCTCGCTGGTTTAGGTTCATAATATTTATACACGCTTGTCCACCGCTGTGGTCTCGAGGTAGCGTGCTGCCTTGTCACGCAGCGGGTCCGGGTTCGATCCCCGGTCGGGACACTTTCCTGGGTCCTCACCTGTAAGACAAATGTCAGGAAACTTTAAGGCCCAAACGGTCCCCGAACATCATGTGGCCATTGCAGTCATCGTCATTCATATTCATCTTAGATTAAGCTTAGGATTAAGGACTTTCCTGGCGCACCACTATCAACATCATCACCCATCATATCTTCGGGGCAACGTAACCCCGCCTTCCTGGCGCCCCAAACTTAGACGTGGGTTACAATTACGCCAATGCCTGGAGAGAACACCAGAAATGTCCAAAAGGACAACCTGGGGAATTACAAAAAATATATATTTATACACGCTTTAATATCGAAGGTTAAAAACACGGGTCATTTGTCTTTGATTTTTCAGTTAATAATAGAATTATTTCTCTCTCCTTTATAGACACTTTTACCTGCATCACGCCTCCCGGGCTGTACACGGACACGACCTCTCAGTATTATTTTAACTCTGGATAGTATGCGTACTTTTTTTTTTTACCACGCAAGAACATGAAGAGCCTCCTAGGCTGAGTGATCAACTCAATCCAGGTTCACTTACGATAAAATAGGAACCTTAAGACAAGATACACTGTTCACTTATATCAAACTACGCTAATATGATAGGATGATTATTATGGTAAAATAGTGTTCGCAAATTATTTGGGACTTGACGTTTCCTGGTATTTGTCTTACAGTTGAAGAAAAACCCCGAAGGAAATATTCCAGTAAAGTTGTCCCGATCGGGGATTGAACTTGGACTCGCTGCATCCGAGGTAATGATGTACCTATATCACAGCGGAAGTTATTTTTCTATAATAACAAAAAAAAAGTATAACTGCTGCGATAAATGATATGCCTTGGTGATATTAGGGATTACGCTCCTTGCCTCTGGTCCAGAGATTCCTGGATTCACGCCTGGCCGGATTCGATTGATTTTTAGGGACAAGCCCTACGGTAAGGTCCCTCGTAAATTAAGTCCAAGTCTAAATTAGTCTCTGATCAAAATTTAATCGGCTTTTCCAAACCAAATAATACTATATCAGTTGATTACTAGGTGGGTCTACGAGGCGATGGGTTAACCACTTGTCACTCACTGACATATATGTAGGGAAATAAGTGTAATTACGTTAGCTTCGTTAAGCAACTTTCGCGATAGAGCATTCTTGTCTCTTTTGAGAAAGTAGGTTAAAGACATATTCCAATAAAATAAATATTGTTAAAACAATAGATTGGGGATTTTGAACAGCACTATCAAACAAGTAGGTACATGTTTTAGTCATAGCTAAGTTAGTACGGGGTTATGTTTGACCTTGATATAATAGTCTGCTTAACGCATGTCAACTCTACACTTGACCTACAGTTATACGACAGGTGGTAGGCATCTCTACTATCCACTATGACCATATTGACCTCTTGGTCCACAATAAACTTAAATTAATCATATTCTGATTAAACATTTAGATTTTATATAACTTTTAAATTAAAAATATGCGATTTCAGAAATCCTTCTTCTTCTTCACGGTTTAGGCTTATTTACTAGCCTGTTCCGGCTCCAAATTGCTGCTCTTTCCATCTTTTCCTTGGTCTTCCCAAACTTATTCTTCCTCGTGGTGAATAGTTGTATGCTGCTTTGGGTAGTCTATTCTCGGCATCCTTGCCAAGTGTTCTTTCCAGTTTGTTCTGTATTTCTCTATTGTTGTGTTTAATTCCCCTACTTTTTAGTTGATGTCTTATTTCTGTATTGTGTTTTTTGTCTGTTCTTTGATATCCTGCTATTGGTCTGAGGAATCTCATTTCAGCAGTTTGTATTCTGGCAGATTGTTGTGTTGTCACTGTCCATGTTTCGGATCTATAAGTAATAATAGGCACTGCCATTGTCTTGTATAATTTCATTATAGAGTCTTTATTGCAGAAATCCACTTTCTTAAAACTGTCCACCGCCGTGGTCTCGAGGTAGCGTGCTGCCTTGTCACGCAGCGGGCCCGGGTTCGATTCCCGGTCGGGACAAGTTTCCTGGGTGAAGTTCTTCTTCGGGGTTTTTACTCACTTGTATGACAAATGTCAGGAAACTTTTAGGCCTGAACGGTCCCCGAACATCATATGACCATCATACTCATCATCATTCATATTAATATTAGAGTAAGCTTAGGATTAAGGACTCTCCTGGCGCACCCCTATCATCATCATCATCACCCACCATATTATCGGGTCAGCCGTAACCTTGCCTTCCGGGCGCCCCAACCTCAGAAGTGGGTTACAATTACCCCAATGCCAGGAGAGAACAACATAAATGTCAAATTGACAACCACGCACAAAAGACTGAAATAGTTTTCTTAGAAATTATACCTTCTACATAAGACGCGCAGAATATGATTGTCTCTCTCCCACAATAACCGTTCACGAGTGCAGAGTTATCGTATGTCAGGGCTATCTTCTTTTTACACGCTTTATATTAGCATGATCTGTATCTATCTATGTAACGGAATCTTTCAACGCGCGATTTTCACCCACTTAAAATCATTGGATCGACTTGAAACTTTGTATACTTGTAAAGGACCCGTGACAATACAATAATTCCATTTTTCTAAAATCCTGGCCAGAATCATCAGAAAATAAAAAAAAAGTGTCATTGTATCTATGTAACGGAATTCTTGAACACGATTTTCACCCACTTAGAAACATTGGATTGACTTGAAACTTTGTATACTTGTAAAGAACCCGTGACAATACAATATTTTCATTTTTATTTTCTAAAATCCTGGCCAGAATCGTCAGAAAATCAAAAAACGTGTCTTTGTATCTATGTAACGGAATCTTTGAACACGATTTTCACCCACTTAGAAACATTGGATCGACTTGAAACTTTGTATACTTGTAAAGGACCCGTGACAATACAATAATTTCATATTTTGTTTCTAAAATCCTGGCCACAATCATCAGAAAATAAAAAAAAATGAAAACTGGTATAATAGGTTGCGGACTTGTCGACTTTTTAGTTAATCGTTGTAAGAGCTCAGTTGGTAGAGCGGTGAACTCTAGTGGTATATAATTTCAGTAATCCATAGGTCGCTGGTTCAAATCCGGCTGGGAGGATTTTTTAGAAGAGTATTACTTTTAGCTCATACTACAATAGTATCGAATTTAAAGATATTTACATTTTTATCTTATTCTGTAAAATATTAAAACAAAAAATAAAAAAATTAATAATAGTTTTAAAAAACTAAAACAACACACTTTATTAGAAAACCGAACTAAAAAAAATGAAAAATAATTTTAATTTCCAACACGCTTGGGATAAAATTGAAGTGGTCAACAAAAAAAATCATCTCCAACACATACAGAATAAAACTAGAGTTATCAACAAAAAGAAAATAATTTTACCATCAAAAGCGTGGGTTGCTTTTTATGATTTTTACATTTTCTTCTTAGAGACTTTACTTTTACCAATATCTGTTTATTATCAAATATATTAATTGATATAGAGCACACCACGCTTTTGATGGTAAAATTATTTTATTTTTGTTGATAATTCTAGTTTTATTCTATATGTGTTGGAGATGATCTTTTGTTGACCACTTTAATTTTATTCCAAGCGTGTTGGAAATTAAAATTATTTTTAATTTTTTAGTTCGGTTTTCTAATAAAGCGTATTGTTTTAGTTTTTTAAAACTATTATTTATTGTTTAAATCAGGGATGCAGATCACCGCTCCCAAGCTGTGAACTTAAAGAAGCAGAGTCTTGCCAGCAGTCTAACGTCCGTTGTATGAATCAGTGTAAAGACGCAGCTAAGCAGACTGAAGAAGCGGTATAGTGAAGTATGCCTGGCTACATACAGTAGCGGCTGGTAGCTTGAATTATGTTTTACAACATACAAACTGATTATTTGCCTGTTAAACAAATGTATTTGTTAACTCTACTGAACTTACAATGTAGATCTCCATAAGGCTAGGTGATGATGATGGCGATCGCTATATATATATATATATATATATATATATATAATGCGAATGGAGAACACTATATAACAGTGAGCTACATGATCTTTATAGGAAACCAGATGTAATAAGA
Source organism: Diploptera punctata (assembly GCA_030220185.1). Lineage (NCBI taxonomy): Eukaryota > Metazoa > Arthropoda > Insecta > Blattodea > Blaberidae > Diploptera > Diploptera punctata. The sequence continues at coordinate 131,903 of JASPKZ010005282.1, read as the reverse complement.
ACCGTTAAATTTCGTAGACTGCAATGATCATAACTTGTGGCACAAATAGAGAATGAAAGAGAGGCATGTAGGCTACTTTTAGGGAAACTAGAGGGAAAACGCCCAGTTGGTAGACCAAGAATGAGATTGGAAAATAAATTTAACAATGATTTGAGGGAAGTAGATTATACAGGGGATGTTTGGAAAACATTAGCTAAGGATAGGGATGTGTGGAAAGCTTATGTCCGCGAAATCTTAAATTTACGGGTCAATAATGCCAGGAAGGTAGTTAATATAATATCCATCCATAGTAATTTTGCTCTAGATTAGATCTTTCAATGCAATCATAGCATTTTTATGCTATGCTTTGCAGTTTACTAGGGAATTATAGGTGTGATAGCTTACCGTTGCTTTGCACACCGGCGAAGGATGATGATGATAATGATAAGGATGATGATGCTGGGCGGATGATTTTTGTGGACCGATGAGCCCTAAGCTTTCTGACATTTGTTTTAAAGGTGAGGAAAAACACCGAAAATTACCTCACCCAGGAGCCTGTCCCGATCGGGAATCGAATCCGGGCCCGCTGCGTGACAAGGCAGCACACTACATCGAGACCACAGCGGTGGACTAATATAATATAATGTAATGTAATTAATAATAATAATAATAATAATAATATTAATAATAATGATAACAGTAACAATAATTTTATGAATTGTATAGCTAAATTATCCAATAATCCATTTTATTGTAGTGATTATTTTATTTTAAATATTCGACATGTTTTATTCTCCGCAATTTTTCAATTTCAGGCTCCATCTCCGAAGAAAATAAACGTAACGCAGATAATAAATTTCTGTCACTAATATTGGTACGTCTGAGCATTGTATTGTCATTTTCATTTAGGGAAAAGAATTCACGTATGTAAGTTGACACAAACATTGTTACCAAATGACGAGAAGATTGAATTATGTATCCAATTCTATTCCAAACTTTAAGATAAATACATATTTTAATCCGTAATTGACAAAACACCAATTTCTCGTGCCAGTTATTTAAATGTGGCGGATTGCAGTGAAAACAAAACCACACATGACTGTTATTATTAGGTTTATCGTGTAATTCAATTCACATTTAAGTTATCAATATTGAGTTGATGTTTACTTGATGAAAATCCATATTTATTAATTAAATAAAAATAAAACGTAGTTTTATTTGATGTTCATATTTATTATATAATTCAATGACAGCTGTTTCGGTACACTCTACCTTCTTCAGACATGGTAACAAATTATGAATTATGTTCCAACTGATCTAAGCAACAATACAACAATATTTATTTAAATTTTTATATTTAACAAAAGATCCAACTTCTTACGGAGGCTGCGGAAATAAATAAACTGAAAAGTAGTAACAAACTGTTAAATTCTCAACTTGATTTGAATGAATTCCCTTTGTTAAATTAAGAAAAAATTAAATAAATATTGTTGTATTGTTGCTTAGATCAGTTGGAACACAATTCATAATTTGTTAACATTTCTGAAGAAGGTACAGTGTACCGAAACAGCTGTCACTGAATTATATAATAAATATGAAAATCAAATAAAACTACATTTTATATTTATTTAATTAATTAATACATATTTAAGTTATTACTACATGTTCGTTTTCTTAATTTTCATTAATAATACTAAATAAATCGAACCAATTGATATATCCTATAGTATACATTTTGGACTGGAAGTAAATATCAATAAAACTAAATATATGGTCACACACAAAAATCCATTTTATAATGGAAATTGACAGCTAATGACAAATGAGGGAAATTTTGAGGAAGTGGCTAAATTCAAATACCTAGGAACAATAATCACAAATAGGAATGAGATGCACAAAGAAATAAAACATAAGCTCAATTCTGGAAATTCGTGTTATTATGCATTATAAGACTGTTGACGTCCCTTGAAAAAACATAAAACTGAAAATATAGAAAACTATTATTCTACCAGTTATATTATACGGATGCGAAATATGGGACTCTTATTTTAAGGGAGGAAAGGAGATTACGAGAATTTGAGAATAAAGTAGGGCCTACTTAGGAAATTTTTTGGACCAAAGAGAGATGAGCAGACAGGTGAATGGAAGAGACATCTTAACAGTGAACTATTAGGTCTATATAGGAAGCCAGATATAATAAGAACAGTTAAGTCTCGTAGACTGTGATGAGCAGGACATATGGCACGAATGGGGAATGAAAGACGTGCATGGAAGCTTCTTATAGGAAAACCAGAGGGAAAACGCCCAGTTGGTAGACTAAGAATGAGGTGGGAGAATAACATTAACTATGATTTGAGGGAAGTAGATTAAACAGGGGATGATTGGAAAACATTAGCTCGGGAGAGGGATGTATGGAGAGCTTATGTCCGCACGGCCATGAACCTCCGGGTTCGATAATGCCAGTGAGTTAGAGCCAATAAAAGAGTTGAAACACTTGCACGCCCACACTAGCCTCCACAGTTTATTTATACTCAAGGTACAACGATGTACCAGAACATGTCCAGGTTCACTTTCTGTCGTAACAGCAACTCGATATAAATAAACTGTAGCCGCTAGTATAAATCGGTAGTGACGTTAAACTGTGGTTTAACCAAATTGATAAGGAAGAAGTGCATCATTATTCTTGTTTACAAACAATTTTTTTTTATTCCTTCTTGTTTTACCTTTTTGTTAAACGCTGTTTTCCTTCTTGTTTTACCTTTTTGTTAACTTTCTGTTATTCTCACATATAGACACATGGACAAGAGACACACCCAGACCCAAGGTGGAGATTAAAAATCCCCTAGCCCGCCGGGAATCGAACCCGGGTCGCCGGACTCGTGTTAAATAATGCTTATATGCATCTTGTATCGAGGTACAAAACATGCTTAGAGAGTCTTCTCAAATAATTTAACAAGAAGATTGGAAAAGTTAATCTATGCAAAGTGAATAGAGACATTCCAGGAACCTTTTAACGTCCAGTCCCTTGACGTGCAGTACGCCTAGGTTTTGAAATTCGAATTTATTTAATTAAAAATGAGGAACTATTGCGCAATTCAGAAAAATTAGATCTCAAATCGTATGTTCATTGTCTGAAACTAGTTTTCGTTATATTTCCCAATTTATGCGCCGTTTGGTAGTAGAAATAATAGAACGACATACAGTACATTAGAATATTTTTTTTAAAAATAAAATAAAATAAAAATAATACTCTCATGCGCATAACATTTGTGACAGAGTTTGGTGATATAGTTCCTTATATGTTCTTTGCAGATGGAGTCTGTAAATGAGATAACATGATTTTAAATTAAAAAAACTCAATAAAATAGGGATGAGTGGATATTGTGACTGTGCAATAGATAAAACGTATTATTGTCATTATTAATATAATTATATATGGATTAGGAAATAAATTAAACATAGGCTTAATTCTGTAAATTCATGCTAACATGTATTTCAGGCATTCTTTTCGTCCCAATTATTAAAAAAACTTTAAACTGACTATATATAAGTCATGTCCCAAGTGGGAGTCAATGATCACGTTTCAATGATTTTTTATTTACAACCAATCACAGTCGTGTTTCGCCTAAAATTTACCAACTAAAGTTTATCATAATAAAGAAAGCACCTCCTTTTTTAACATTCTGAATAGGTTATAGCATAATTTTGCAGTGACTGACTCCCTAAGAAATACGGCTACCAGATTGTATATACAGTGCATGAATGTCAACCCATAGCGCATGCGGGAGTTAATATAAAAACATTTGTAGCAATTGATTATATCACCAAAAAAGAAACCACTGTTTGCACTTTCTTAAATATATTTTTCCCAGGTAATAACATTCCAGAAAAATGTAATTGCCATATTTACATCATAGGACATCAGAAATGAATTAATAAGGGAATCTGAAGAGGGTTAAAGGGTAGAATTCCTGCAGGAGGTCAAAGGGACCCAATGTCAATAGTAGGGGAAAGGCTTCTATGAAAGAATGCTCAAAAAAATGAAAGAAAGAAAAATACTTCTGAAGTAATAAATAGAATTATTCCTCATCGTAATCCTTTGATGTGTTTAATTTTTTCTCCACTAGAGTGCATTCTTACAATATTGCGTTCCTTTGGCAATAAATAATATGATCTGGTTGTAGTGATGAACAAAAGAAGCAAATTAAGCGTACCAATCGTTTCTCACTTGTTTTCAAACATCGCCGTTTACATTAAATATATAAATATTTTAAAATAACTATATTTAAATAATAATTTGTGAGTAAACAGCTTAATTTTATTCGTTAAATAGTCCTAACAAATGCCACTCTTGATTTCCAAATTCTCTAGATAAATTGGAAATCACTCGTGGCATTACTTATGAAAATGTATAAAACTGTTATTCTCCCAGTTATATCATGTGGATGTGAAAAACGGACTCTTATTTTAAGGGAGAAGGAATGATTACCAGTATTTGAGAATAAGGTTCTTACGAACTTTTTTTTACCCAAGAGAGATGAACAGACGGGCGAATGGAGAAGACTGTACGTAATAGTGATCTTTATAGGAAACCAGATATAATAAGAAGAATTAAGTCTCGTAGACTGCGATGGGCAGGACATATGGGAAGATTAGGGAATGAAAGAGAAGCATGCAAACTTCTTGTAGGAAAACCAGAGGGGAAACGCCCTGTTCGTAGACCAAATTAAGGTGGGAGAATAACATTAATCATGATTTGAGTGAAGTAGATTACATAGGGGATGATTGGAAAACATTAGCTTAGGATAAGGATATATGGAGAGCTTATGTCTGCGCGGTCATGAGCCTATGGGTTCGATAGTACCTGTAACTTAATTAAGGTTCATCTCACAGATCCTCATGAGGGTCTATAATCTTAGTTCAATAGAGTTAAAAAAGGTATAATTGTCTAATAGGCACTTAGTCATTGTGTTTTGCACAAACATTATTTAATATACAAGCTACCACCGTTTTTCTTTTAAACTGAATCACTCTACTCCTTATCCTATCTAGATTGCTAGCTGTGTAAACTAAACCGTATAACAGAGATAAGACAGTGGCAAAGAGTCCCTCTTTAAGTTCAATGTTTAAGAAGCGCAGATCCACATACCTGCAGTAGATGAAATATATTTACGCTCTTTAAACTTCTCTTTATACAGAATAGCGTCAAAGGATGGATGGTAGTTTAAAGCATCATGCATTGGTTCAAAGCTTCGGTACTGGCTCTGCTTCCCTGTAGGGGAAGAAATTTCCTCATGGAATTTCGATCAATGTGGGACAGTTGAACACCCCAATACCGTGAGGAATTTGAGTAGATTCAATAAGTTGAGAAACGGATGGATAACCCGAAGTGCTGACTCCATGTCACACTTATACTGGCTGGATGATCGCCCACCTGTGTGAATAATACATGTGGATGAAAGGCAAACAACCCAGGTAGTTGACCAGCATAGTTCTAGGCCTGTCGCGTCATGTAGTTGGTTAGATTTGCAGTAGGCTAGTGTAAAAACAATGAAGATCCAATGCTGTATCTACCTGTAACGTCGTTTTCTCAGATGTGGCGAGCCCGGGTTCGATCCCCAGTCGGGGCAAGTGTCCTGGGTAAGTTTTTTTTTGGGCACTTTTCTCGTCTGTAACACAAATGTCAGAAAGCATTAAGGTCCAAATAGTTCCTAAATCTCCATTATAATAATTTCATATCGTATTCACATTCTTTGATGAATGGCGGTCTTGTGTTAAATGTTCATATTGTCTCATGGGTAGTCCCGCGTTTCAGGTTATCATTCATCCGGACCTGTCCCCTAAGCTCTTGAGTGGTCAAAAAATGTACGTATGTGATTCAGAATAAAAATCTTCTCCCGACCGATCGTGTCACTGTAAGTTCCGAATGACGTGAAGCATGTAAAAAGTAAGCAATGGGAAACGTAAAACCAAGGCAAAACAAATCAAGCTTGGAATAACAGATTTAATTATTTTGTCGGTATTTTTGTATCCAGTTACGAATCTTTACTAAAATAAAATTATATGTAAAAAAAAGTTGTTAAAAAAAGTTTTACCTAACTTCTGTTTTAGAAGTTCCTACTTTGGAAGTTTGGAAGTTTGCGGATACCCAACCGAGGTCGAGAATTTGTAACGGGCGCTGTAAAATCCTGGGTTTAGATTCCTTCGGAAGGGAAGTAAAGCCGTGGATCCCATGTCGTATATTTACGGCATGCAAAAGAACCTTAGCGACGTAGCGGAGTTGTCAAGGCAGGAAGCCTTGGCGCAGAGCTTACGGAATTGCGATGGTTCGAGTCTCCATGGAGGATGAAATTTTCTCATGGTATTTCGGCCAGTATGGGACCGGTTCCCACCCAGCATCGTGAGGCATGTGGGTAGCTATAATAAGTAGCGGCTCCAGGTTGAGAAAATCAGCTATAACGGCTGAGGGACTCGACATGTTGACCACGTGTCACCCCTATACTGGCTAGATGATTATATACCTCTGTGATGTGATGCCAGCAGCCGGCTGGTAGGCTAAGATACTTCTAGGCCTGTCGCGCCATGGAAAAAAAAAACACCTTAAGTATAAAAAAAAGAGGCGTTCGAGCAAAATATTTGGGGCTCTTTTAACTCAGTTTTTATTCGTGATTGTAATGGCCTGTATTGATAAACAGAGTCATTAAGCACAACTGTTGGCTTCTCATGGTTAAAATCTGAATATAAATATTTACCCACGTAAAAGAGTCTCAAGTTTGCCGAAGTACGAAGACTGAGCAAAATTTGTCGGCTCTTACAAGCCTAGTTTTGAATTTCGATGCTATTGATATCGTGTATTAAAGAGCTTCGTTAAATAAAAAGACTACCTTCCTAGTAATTCAATACTAAAGTGATTGCTATAATTAATTTGAAGTTAACGAGTCAAGCTCGGTCTGGGTCAGTGTATTTTCAACTTACTTAAATACAGTTTTTATCATACGTTTTCATTTAGAGAATCATTTTTTAGTGTTTAAAACAGAGAGTAAAAATTAAGGGAACCCAGTACTTATTTGAGCTTAAAAAAAAGATTTTTTAAAATTTTTGCTTCAAAAAATCCAGGAAGGTCTATTTTATCGATGTGTAATATTGTTTTGTCCATTTTGGACATTTAAACCCATAAAAATCTATTTTTAAAACTGCGTCTCTGTGTTCTAATAATGTGCATTTTTTTTTTTGTATTTTCCCGTAACTTGTATTTTTCATATTTTGGTACACTTTTCTCTGAAATTATGAAAGATAGGAGAATAATTTTTGGCATGGATATGCAGTTTAAAGAGCTCTATAATAATAAGGTAAATTTATCTTTGTACTATTGATAGTGTTTGAAATTTTAAATAAATAAATATATATATTATATATATATATATATGCATAAATTTTAACAAAAAAAATTAGCCTTTGAATTTTTTTTAAATAAATTACAATCCATATCTTAACACAAGCAAACCTTGTCAAATGAACTATGGACAATAACATACTAAATGATTTTGTTAACAATTGGATGAGTAGTTTTTTTAGAAAATTGTACCAAGACAATACTTTTAAGAAGTTGGATTTTCTATTTTCATTTTTTGTATTTTAAATTACTCATGAAGAAATATGTCTAAAAAGGTAACTAGAGTACTATTATGTTCAGGGAGATTTGTTTAATTAGTGACATAATTTTCATGCACATAACATGAGAATATGCTGAGAAAATCAGTTTTGTATGTTGCATATTTTTAAACCAAAATTAAAGGAAATTAATACCGGGTGCCATTAAAAGCAACTTTAAATAACTGTAACAAACAAAATGTAGATGTAATATCAATGAGCATGCGCCAGAATACGTTATAGAGCCACGTGTAGCGTCAGTTCTGCGACGTCAGTTGTTGACTGGCGGTGGAAGAGATAGGAAAGCAGGTGGCTTTAACGAGAAAGTACACTGATATCGCAGCAATAATACGCGTTTGTATCCATCATGTGAAATCAAGTGTTTGTTTTTGTTAGTTTATCGTTCCTGCTTCATCTTGCAGACTAAACATTCAACGTAACTTCCAAGGTAAATAATTATTTAAATATAAATCATAAACACTTTCAAATTAGTTATATTAATAGATTATTACTCAGTACGTGGTCATCAGCTCAGCATGAACTATGATGCAATATTAATAAATTACAATAAATTATTTTTATATATCATGTATACATAATAAAACATTCTGGGACTCAATGCCAGGAGTCACCTACATAAAACGAAATAAAAAACCCAAAAACGCACGAATTATTATTGAAGTTTGTTAAAAATTACTGGGGAAGATACATATGTTGATTATTTCTCAACAATATTGAGAAATTCCTCAAAATTTAATGAGAAATTAACGTCATTCTAACCTAAAATTGCTATATTTACAATGGAAAAACATTCATTAGACTTGTTCAAACAGAATAGCCAACATATCCTTACGGGATGCCGGATTATCCAATAAAGTGTAAACTAATCTGGTGTACATATTAAATTTCCTTTTTCTCACATTAACTTGCCTATTTTCTCAAGTGACTATATAAAATGAGTATAGAACATTATATAGTACAAGAGATAAGTAATGAGTGAATAAATATATAAAAACCCGCAATCTGATAGCGGAAATTAGTATTTAGTTTACATGACGCTAGCATTCATTTGTTCTCTGTTGAAACGTTCACAGGAGGACTCCAAGTATATAAAAGCCAAAAATGATATTAAACTCAAGTGTAACTGATTTTCTTATCAATAAATTAATTACCCTGATTTTTCTCCTCTTATTCATAGATGCTTGTAACTCTATCACATCGCATCTAGAATTTTTAATTGTATTCAATAGTCTTGTGTATTTCTACTATTGGTATACGTGTATTCTTTAAGTTTACCGATTTAATTTTACGAAGTTGTGAAATGATGTTTAATGTTGAAAAGATTAGAGGCAATGAAAATCCGATCCAAACTTTTTAAAGACATTTGGGGCAAATAAAACCAGTTGTCAGGTTGAATTACGCCGCCATTTGAACAAGAGGACTCCTGAATAATTGTCTCAAACACTACATGTGAATAAACGGTAATGAATAAGTTTATTTTTCTTTACTTAAAGTATTTCTCATTGGTGTTGTGCTTACATGTGCGCTTGTGTATCTGAGCCGTGGCGTCTATCATATCATTCTCAAACACACACACACACACACACACACACACACACACGAATGTGGAAAACTAAATTAATAAATTTTCTTCGTAGGATAATATAAGACGTCGGTATCGTGTCATGTATGTGTTGTTTGTCAAACAAATACCCTGGTAAAATTGAAAATCCTTATATGTAGAACTTTATCACCTTACCCTTACAGGATATATGGCAACATTAAAACCTATGAAACATAATTTGAAAATCCAACCTTATTTGTGATATTATTTACATAACGTTACTATTTGTTCGAAGGGTGCATTTTTTACAATTCGAAGAATTGTTGTGTTTATATTATTATTTCTTCTATAAATTCAACAGATTAATATATTTAGTTAACTGATGATATAGTAATGAATTATGAAATTAATCATCGTCCGGTATCATGGCAGCTGCCGCCGTCTTCCGGAAACCAAACGCCATTCCTCTCTGTCCCATCCATTGATCTTCCTCCATTCCTCTGATATTCATAGCTGCTTGTACCCCTTCTATACAAGTTTTATTCGGTCTTCCTCTCTACCTCCTTTCCATTGGGGTCCATTCCATAACCATTTTTGGCAATCTTTGCTCTGGCATTCTTTTGACTGTAATCTTTTCTTTTCTATAATGTCTATGATGTCCGGCTCCTCTTGTACACCCATAATTTCCCTTATTTATTTATTTCGTATTCTATCCATTCTAGATTTTCCAGCTGATCTTCTTAAAACATCCATTTCTGTACTTAAAATTATTTTCATTTCCTTGGTAGGAATTTGCCATACTTCAGCACCATATGTTAAAATGCTCTGAATTATGGTTTCATATATTTGTATGAAATTAATCATGGTAATAAAATTCCAATAAAGTATTTAACTTGATTAAAAACACGAAAATAAAATATTTTGACGATATTCAGCACCGATATACTTCCTGAATAAGAATCTTGAGCGCTATTGTCTGAGCGAAGTTATTAAATACTAAAATTATTAAGGACAAGAATTTGTAATCACTAGAGATCTGTGAAATTCGCGAGTCGCGATAACGCGAAATGCTCCAATTTTGTCATTTTCTTCTACCATTTCTGAACTCTACTTCCCATAACCTCAAAAAAGCATATATGAATCGCGAAATCCTACGATAACGCTAAATAATACCGTTACTTAAAATTTCAACGAATTCAGGAGATTTGTTGTTCTATTCGCTAAATTTTCATAATGAATTTTTAAACACTGTTTTCGGATTCCATCTTCTTTTTAACTGCCATATCTGCTTCCTCCATGCACTCTTGCTAAGGGAAATGATTTCAACACCGTTCACCCAACATAGAGGTAATATTTTCTGTCCTTCTCATGTTCTCCATAGATTTTAAGTTCTATGACCAATTCCAAGAAATACGAATTATATCAACGTGCAAGATAAGTTTTTGCAGACATAATTATCAATTTTATATCAATCATTATTAAGTAAAGGTATGTTCAAATCTGAAGAAAACATTTCTTTAAGTATAAGCAGTAACCTGACAAAAATGCAAGCACTGCCAAATTTGAATAAGCTAACAATGGACCATGAGTAATAATATCATATTGATAAATATTATTATTCCCAATTTAATTAAAACAGAATTTAATTACTTAAACACATTTTTCTATTGGATTACATATCTATAACATGCATTGTAAATTTTGCTTACAAATTAGTGATTATGTTTAAAATTTTATGCATTTTAATATATTAAAATCGATGCCAATTGTACAAGCTAAAAAGTTGACCTTAAACTACTAGATTTATCATTATCATTGGGTTTAGTATACTAAACTAGGATTACAAATTTACATTTGTTTATAATAACACCGCCAAATTCCCAATAACATCGAAATCTTGAAATTTTATAACGAATTTTCCCTAAAAATAAAACGACTTTCACGAATCTCTAGTAATCACTGTTTACATTGTGATCGGAACATTCATACAGGTGGAAAACGTTTTAATTTTTCTGTTCATAATTGCAACCACATTCATTAGTCTTAGGAAAATTCAGAAAATATTGTGGACAAGCCACAATCTTCTCTGTATATTGTACGCCTTGATTCTTATGTACGCTTTGTAGCGCTAAGCTCAATATTCAGCTGTAAAAGCGATGATGTTCGGGACTTTTTGCACTTTAAAGTTTCTTGACATTTGCCTTACAGGTGAGGACCCAGAAAACCGGCGCCGCTGCTTATGAGGCAACGACTTTCTAATTTGTTTACTTCATTATACTAAATCAGCTTCTGTTTTCCAAGCTGAACTATATGCTATAAAAGAAGCAGTGCAGTTATGTCTTCAACACAAATGTAGTGCATGTATTTTTAGTGACCCGCAGGCTGCTTTTCGATCGCAGATAAATTTAATTTAAATCCGAAATCAGTAGAAATTAGATATAACATTAAAAAATTACTGTACCTTCTTTGATACGAGGGCACCAGGGAACTGTAGGAAATGATCATACTGACTATTTAACTCATGCCCCAAATGGGAGTCAATGACCAATCACGTTTCAATGATTTCTGTTTTACAACCAATCAGAGTCGTGTTTCACGAAATATTTATCAGTGTTAGGATTATCATATATTAAACAAAGCTCCTCCTTTTTATATTCTGGAAACAGGTCTTGACCGTTATTTTGCAAGTGACTGAGCCTATATACAAATACGGCTACCAGATTGTATTAATAGTGCTTACATGTCAACATTTGTAGCAATTGATTATACCACAAAAAAGAAGAAACCACTGTTTGCACTTTCTTAAATGTATTTTTTCCCAGGGTAATAATCTCGAAAAATATAATTGTCATATTTACATCATACGACATCAAAAATGAATTAATATACAGATTGATTGTGTTTCATTTTTTTCTCCACTAGAGAGCATTCTTACAATATTGCGTTCCTTTGGCAATAAAATAGTTATGATACTGGTTGCAGTGATAAACAAAGGAAGCAGTTAGAAGCGTACCTATCGTTTCTCATTTGTTTTCAACATCGCCGTTTACATTAATATATAAATATTTTAAAATAACTATAGTTAAATAATGATTTGTGAGTAAACAGCTTAATTTTATTCGTTAAATAGTCCTAACAAATGCCACTCTTGATTTCCAAATTCTCTAGATAAATTCACTCCTCACTTCGTGAGTCGTGAATTTATCGATAATTTGGAAATCACTCGTGGCATTACTTATGATCAACCAGCTAAATTCGAGAATCTTCTGAGCTTCGTTATGCATTTACAAAGTGTCCAATATCCCATGTTAAAAAGAAACTGTTGGACTATAATATCATCCTTATTGAAATGAACATTGGATAAGGAGTGCAAATGGCGCTTTGACTAAAGAGCTCCTCTTTCCTGCAGTACACCATAGGCTAAATATAAAACATTTTATTCAAAATTTCATTTCAACACAATTTATGTCTGGTCATGTAAAACGTGGAAACTATTTTAGGAGATTTAATATTAACCCAGACAGTGATCATAGTTGTAAATGTCAAGAATCAATACAATCTGTAAAACATGTTTTATTTGACTGTCCTATATTCGAAAGACAATGATTCTGGTTAAACTTACTTTTAAATGATGATGAGGCTTCTGCCTCAATGTGTGAAGTGATTTTTAAGAACCAAAATTACTATAAACATTTTATGAAATTCATAACAGACATTCATAAAAATATATAGTAGGCTATTTTCTAAGACACTTATAGACGATTTATGTAATTCATAACACCCATTCAAAACCGTAAGTTAATATTTCTGTTTTACAATGTATAGTATAATATTGTTATAGTAAGCTACAACCCTGACACGCCTTTGTGGCAAAATAGGATTTCAAAATATTTGGAGATTCAATAATATACTAAATCAGTCTTATGGATTAGAATGAGACATATATCAAACATTAATTTTCCATAATTATTTTATTTAATTACGGCATGAAAATAAATATTAATTTTTTTTCTTAAAACATAATTGTTACATTGTTTTAGTATGAAATGGAACAGCGATATGTTTATATTATATTGAAATTGGCAAACGAACTGCACTCATTATGGTGTTAGGCCATTGAATAATTGATACAAAAGGACATACCTTAAATCACCTGAGAGTGGACTGACCGTATTGAACTAACTTTTAAAATGTGATAAAATAATTTTCACACACACATATATAATTGTGTGTGTATGGATGGTATCTTTATAATTTCTATTCATCATCATCATCAACAACGATCACGGATTAAGCCCATGTGGCTAGTTCCGTTTTCATAGATTCTCATTAAAAAAGTTGAATCCATCTCTTTTTCGGTCTACCAATACGTATTCCTGTCACCTCTAGGTTTGTAATTAAGTATAATTTTTGGAATCCGATCATATTTCATTCTTTGAACATGTTCTTTCCAGTTTTTTCTAGATTCTTTTATTTTATCTAAGAGTTTAAAAATATTTAGCTTATTTCTAATATAGCCACTCCTTCTTTTATCTAGAAATTTGAACTTCTCAGAAATCTCATTTCAGCTGCTTCTGTGATCTTCTCTTCTCTTTTAGTTAAAACCCAAAATTCACCACCATACAATAGTAAGGGGCCTACCACTGCTTTATAAAATTTTAGTTTTGTTTTCATTGTTGTGTTTTTAGATATTCTTTTAATTGTACCACATATGTAATTAAATTTATTAAGTTTGTTAAAAATATAGTTTTTAAAATAGGAGATTTCATAGCCCAGGTATTTAAAATGGTTCACTTGTTCAATGGGTTTCCCCTCTAGAATTATTTTAGCTCTCACGGTATCTGATCCCTTAAAAGTTAATATTTTCGTTTTACTTATTGATATTTTTAATTTATAATTCTGTATATTGTTATTTAATTGAAAGAGTGATTTCTGTAGATCATAATTTCTATTGATTCCCTCACTTATTAAAAAATAATTTGAAAAAAAAAACATGGCGATTTGATATGATTTCCACTGAGCACATTCGCTTATTTACTTGTAAACTTAGTAATATATTGGGTTGGTTTATACTGTATATTGATAAAAGCGACTTTCGTTGTGTTAATATTACAATGCTTGTTACAATAAAGTTGTACATGTCTGCCATTTAATACGAGTAAATAAACCACCGAGTTGGCTCAAACAGTTGCATTTGAGAGTCGTATTGTGAAGGTTCCGGATTCAAATCCCGGTGTCCACCAACTTAACTGAGTTTTTTCCTGGTACTTTTTTTTATTTAGGAATATTCCACAATGCAGTGTTTCTCCTTCAACCCAAAGTGATTTGTCGCCAGAGGTTCCTGTCTAAAGCATCTTCTTCCCTCAAATCTCTAGCTTCCAAAATTCTCTTCACTCAATCCATCCATCCATCCATCCATCCATCCATGTTCTCTAGGCCTGCCTCTTCCACTTCTTCCATTAACTTTCGAATTAAGGGTCTTCTTTGGTATTCTCTCTTCTTCCATTCTTATGAGGTGTCCATACCATTTCAAACTTTTTTCTTGTATTTTTCCTAATATGTTTTTTCAACTTGCATACTATCCCTTATTGTGCTGTTTCCGACCTTATCCCTTCTTGAAATTCTTGTCGATCGCCTCCAAGAAGATACGTTAAATAAAACAAATAATTAAGTAATTAATGAGAAATAATATGTCCTCGGGCGGTAATTGCTTATAAATAAGGAAAATAAATGAAATAATATAAAATATCGAACTGAGAAACGGTTTAAAATGATTAAATAAACTTCTAATGACAAGAGAGTTAGTGCAAATAGTAGCGTTTAAGACTCGTATATGGGAAGTCCCGGGTACGAGCCCCAGTTAAGACCAACCTGAAGTATTTTCCTGGTATTGCTCAAGCGATAAGTAAATTGAAGGGTAGGATTTTCATTACCAGACCCATTAAACATATTCTTCACTAAATAGTTTCATAAAATTAAATTCTATTTTCATTTTATCAACGCAGTTTAACCTTTCACCTTATAGGTGCTTTACATGTCATACGCTACCGGGCCTTACAGTAACACGACCTTCCAGGAGTGCGATTTTGAACCATGAATCACACACACTTTTTGACCACACAATGACAGGGAGGGCCTCCACTAATGAGTGATCAGCTCAATGTTAGAGCCTCCTCCGAGTCAATACAAAATCATAAAAATAAATAAAGAATCTTCTTGTAAGCCCTTGTTTCCCTCAATGAAATTTAGGCGCTCTTCCCCTACAGGGAAGGAATTGAACCATACTAATTTAGTTACACTTGTTTTCGTATAGTTGTCATACTGACATCTAGGAAATCAAGGTAGTACTAGGACGGGAAAGTTCGGTAAATTTTGCTCAGAGGCCTTTTTATTCAGGCTTAAGGATCTTTTACGAGCCTGAAAATCTTCAGACTCGGGACCCACGGTTTAAAATCCCTCCCGGAGGACTTGCTCTTTCGATTTTTCCATCCTAAAAAAATCCATGGATCCCGGCCGGGTTTGAACCCGTGGCCGACTAAATAAAGAATATAAATAAATAAGTAGAACATTTAAACAAATAAATAAATGAATACACGTCCGCTATATGACCTTAGATGTTAAAATTATCTTTAAGCAGGAAAAAAAAAAAAAACGCATACTGCTAACCTAAAGTAATACAGTATTTAAAGAAAGTAAATATATTCGTAAAAGCTTATACTCAGTGTACAAAATGATACCTATCCTTAACATGGAAAAATATGTATTACTCCTCGTAATCCAATATTTAAAGAATAAAGATAGCGTCACAATTCATCTCAGTGACCTCTGAAACTGTGGATTCGAAACTATAATCGGTAATTTTCTATAATGTTTCACTCCCCCTAGTGATAAAGTGGTCATATATGGGCTTAAATGTCATCGGAACTGTCACCAATGAAATTAGATACCCCGATATTATAGATGTGGTACTAATCTCGGTCGCTCATCGCATTTTATTTGTACCTTTTTCAACCCCATCCCCTAAGGAGACCTGGGGGTCAAACGTGGACTTCAGTTTTAACGGTACTGTCACAAATCAGCGTAGCGACCCCAAATACATGGATTAGACATTAATATGGGTAATTTTCGATAATTTTTTTACAAATAATCTCCTCCTATGAGTGATATGGTAATTAACCCCCCAAAGTACAGTTTTCAGATTTATAGTTATTTGTGTAACGAATGTGGTTGAAATTGTTCCAGAGCTATTCGAAAACATAATATTTCTCATTCCCCTCTCTCATGACTTCTATGGATGCTTGGTGTCTCTTATCCCTTACATCCATTTTTCCATATTGTAATTCATATTTGTATCAAGTTCGGATGAAATTGCTGCAGGAGTTAGTAAGTCATGATAGCACATTCATGCATTCTTGCACACATACAGACACGCACACACACATATATGTACATAAACACGTACATACATTCACATACAAACACACACACACACACACACACACATATATATATACATGTATACAGGGTGTTTCTAAATTAGACCGACAAATTTTGGGACCAAATATACAACCTTTGTTAAAACATATTTTGTTAAGGAACCTATGGCCTGCGATGCTTCGTTCCAGGGCTGGAGGGATCTTACAGGAAGGGATTGAAAAAAAGGGATAAACACTCATTTCAGTCCAAGAGGGGTTTGTCATTACTACTATCGCTTGATTTGTTTACTTCCGGAGCTCCGTAGCATTCGGTATCAATTACAGCAACTTTATATTGACTCTGAAGAAGATCTTGTAGCACGAATTGTCAGCCCAGCAGCTGAAATAAGGAAAACCCCTGACATCTTTGGAATGATACGACAAAGCATGGCATGTCGATGCACTGTTTGTCTGGATGTCAATGGACGTGTGTTCCAGCACTTCTTGTGGGACAATAAACTGGATCCATCCAGAAAATGCAACACTGGAGTTTTTTTATCAAGTACGCTTTGTTTCTGCTTGTCTGTAAAGTATTTGGATTAATACACAGAAGAATTATGTGATTTATGACTTATATGCACGTACCTACTTCCTTCCACCCCTTCCTCTAACACCCCTCTTGAACTGAAACGAAGCGTCACAGCCTATAGGTTCCTTAACAAAATATGCTTCAAAGAAGATTAACCATCTGCACCCAAAGTTTGTCAGTCTAATTTAGAAACACTCTGTACGTATATCATATTTTGTTAATTTATTAAAATTACAGTTTTTATATATTCAATGGTTCAGCACTGTGGTCTCGGAGTTGCGACGCTGCCTCGTAACCAGCGGTCCCGAGTTCATTCCCCCGTCAAGTAAAGGTTCTATGGGTGATAGGTTTTTTCTGAGTTTTCCTCACCTGCCAGGCAAGTATAAGGGAATGTTAAGGCCCAAACCGTCCCCGAACAGCATCTGGTCGTCATAATCTTCATCATCATATCCGTCATGTTTAGTATAAATCTATGTGAACGTGTTTCGTCTTCATGTTGTGTTGTCTCGGAGGAGGCTTTGGCAGTGAGCTGCTCACTCATCCGGGGAGAATTGTGTGGTCAAAAACGATGTATGTGATTCATAGTTTAAAATCCCTCTCCCGACCGTTAGTGCCATTGTAAGGTCCGGGTGACGTGTGGCATATAAAAAGGGCACATAAGGTAAAATGTTAAATTAAGTTAATGGAATTGAATATTTCCAATGAAATTGTCATATTTATAATAAATAAGGATATGGCATTTGTTCATTTCATAAATAACGAATAAATAAATTGTGTAAGTGAAAGATAACATAATTAAACGCATGGACTCTTTTGCCAGCGTTGAGTTGTCTACTTCGGTCAGTGTTTACAACAAGAACTGGTCTTATTTTGAAAAACAAATCAGTACTGTTATATGCTAAGTTGAAAAATACGCTGTAGGCGAGGGAGAGAACGTAAACAAAACCAAGTGGGGGAGGTAGTACAAGTGCAGGGAAGGAATCGTATACATTAATCCAGAAACATTGACCTTTAAATCTCCAACTCCGATCTTACCGTTTTGTTCTTAATGTTCGATATGTTTTGAAAATGCATAGTACTTCTGTCTAACCACGCTCACCCGACCCCTAAAGCGGGTTGTTCAGCTCATCATATAATAGTAAATAGGCCCTAATATTTAAAAAAATGCAATCACCTTAGCTCCTTGTCTATGGATAAAATCCCCCAGCTGTTATTAAAGTACAAACCAATAGGACATAGAAGTGTTGGACGCCCATTTACTAGATGGGAAGATTCATTAAATCCCACTTGATGTTAAAACAGGTCAAAAGGCTTAGTTTCATGAAGTAGAAGAAGACCTAAGCTTATATTAGTAATAAATATTAGAAAAAACAAATGCAGATTGATCGAGCTTACCTCAATAAGTAATATTGAATGACACATGTACTTTGCGACACTTCTGATCCATCCTGATCAACATCCTTTTGGTGCCGCAAGAATCGTAACAGTCGGCCACGGTGGGCTAGTGGTTATATTCCCTCCCTCTAGTTCGGAGGGACGCGGGTTCAAATCCGGCCGTGGTCGATTGATTTTTAGGATGACAAAATCAAAGGAATAAGTCCTCCGGCAAGGACTTTAAGGCGTGGGTGCCGAGTCTGAAGATTTTCTGGCTTGTAAAAGAATCACAATCTAGAATAAAAATGCCTCTGTGTAAAATTTACCGATCGTTTCCCATCCAGTAATACCTTTGTTACACACTAGATGTCTTATCCAGACGCTAGGCCTATCCCTTATTACTCGCTGACATCTATGGGTAAATGAGCTTAACTAAATTAACTTGGTCTATAACTTCCCATTAGGGAAGTCCATAATCCCGAAACGGGGAAGGAAAGGGCTTAAGAAGAAGAAGAATGCTACTAACTTAATGTTAGAGCATATGTTTCTTATATAAAAAAAAACTCCGCATCTATCTAAGCCTGATTCATTTTGTTTATTTAAATATATATGTTTTGAAACTTGGAAAGTTATTAGACAGTTTATACGTGTAAATTTTATACCTTTATCCAAGTTGTAATGGAAACACCTGAACCGCTGGCTGCTAATATAAGGGTACACAATAAATTGTGAAGCCAGACTTGAGGAAACTTGCTACTTAGCGGATCCATTTAATCATTCCTCATCCAATATAGTTGCTCGTCCATGATGTAAAATTTAACGAGATTGCAGTTTGAATACTTTGCTAACCTTCATCTCCTTAACTCCAGAGTTATGAGGAGTTTTATTAATATATTACGCTCACGTTATTGGTTATAATAATATCATAACCAGTTTCATGTCAGATATTATCCTTACTTTTATTAGGATCATTTTTCTTCATTCAATAATTCAGAATCAATAGCTGTCATTTTTTATTCAGACTTAAACACAGAGTGTAACGAAAATAGATATCAAGAATGTAATAGAGGGAATCAAAACAAATTTAATTTGTTCATACATAAATATAAAACTAAAATAAGTCAAATTTTATTCTTGACTCAAACTAAATGCAGGCCAATTCAAAATGTATAATACAATAAGAATGAATTCCTGTGACTACCGGATTGAATTTATTTTTACAAATAAAAATGTTACATGAAAGGATAACTTTCAAACTTTCGGTTTGCAACATTAAAAGCAATTCAACATTACGCAATGTTCATTGTAGGAGTTATTAATCAAAATCGCAGTTTCAGGAAAGAGAAAGGTACTCGATTTCATTTTCCAGCAAGATAGTGTCCCGCCACATTGTAATAACCTCTTACATAGTCATATTAATGAGCTTACTTGCAAAACGTTAGAATGATCGTGCTGGATTAAATTATGTGATAACGATGAAGTGGTCCCCCAGGTCACCTGAACTTATAGGCCCACCATGCTATTTTTTTCGGGTGTATGTGAAGGACACGGTGGATGTATCCAATCTCCATACGACTTATATCAGCAAATGCAACAGGTGGTCTAATCAGTTAAGTAAGTTGATTAGTCTACCTTGAAATTGGCAAGAACTGGAATATCGCATATATTTCCGAAGTGTCACAAATGAAGCCTACATTCAACATCTGTGGATATCCATGGAAACTTGGAGAGTTAACTCTTCATGCTAAATTGGTATTAGTAAAATAAATTCGTTACAGTAGTCACATAAATATTTATTTTTGCCACATTAATTTAAAATTTTCCTGTATAACACAACTGTACCTTTTAATAATTTTATTCTGAGTTCTACAATAAATCAATACTTAAATTCGCAAAAAATGTAATTTTCTTGTTCTCTTCTTCATCGCCACCATAATTTAACCTCTTATCTTATATGGCCATGCGATTTCGGGGACCGTTTGGGCCTTAAAGTTTTCCTGACATTTGTTTTACAGGTGTGGGAAAAAAACCCGATAAAAACCTCACCCAGAAAAACTGCCCCGACCGGGGATCGAACCCTGGCCCGCTGCGTGACAAGGCAGCACGCTACCTCGAGACCACAGCAGTGGACACACACATACATATATATATAGTAAGATTACATGTCACAAAGCACCTATAGTGGCACAACCTCCCAGGAGTGGGATTTTAAACTTTGGATCACACATACTTTTTTTTGACCACACAAGGACATGGAGGACCTTTCCGAAAACTAATACTTATGACGAAAAGCACATTTATACTAAATTGCGAATGTTATAACGATAATTATGAAAACCAGATGATGTTCGGGGGACTATTTGGGCCTTAATGTTTCCTGACATTCGTCTTACAGATAAGATAAAACCCTCCAAGAAAACCAATACTCAGAAAACTTGTCTCGACCGAGGATCGAACCCGGACCTGATCCGTACGAGTCAGCGACGTTATGTATGTATATATATATGGATTAATAATTATTAAATTTGTTATCCTTAGACTACATCAATGATCCAATTTATTAAAAAAATCACCATAAACATAATTGTGAATGATTATCCATACAATTAATTAATTATATTTTAATACAGTAGTTTAAAATGTAAATATTGTGTATTACCATTAGGTCTGTAACAAAGTTTTTATGCTTTGTATGTAATTAATTTATTATTAAAGTACATTACAAAGACTAACTTTTTTATTGTTTTGTGGAATGTTCATAAGTAATGCCACGAGTGATTTCCAAATTATCGATAAATTCACGACTCACGAAGTGAGGAGTGAATTTATCTAGAGAATTTGGAAATCAAGAGTGGCATTTGTTAGGACTATTTAACGAATAAAATTAAGCTGTTTACTCACAAATCATTATTTAACTATAGTTATTTTAAAATATTTATATATTTAATGTAAACGGCGATGTTTGAAAACGAATGAGAAACGATAGGTACGCTTCTACTGCTTCATTTGTTTATCACTGCAACCAGATCATACTATTTTTTGCCAAAGGAACGCAATATTGTAAGGAGGAGCTTTCTTTAATATGGTAATTATAACACTGATAAATATTTGGTGAAACACGACTCTGATTGGTTGTAAAACAGAAATCATTGAAAAGTGATTGGTCATTGACTCCCATTTGGGGCATGAGTTAAATAGTCCATGTAAACATTTCTACTCTACCGAGGGAAGATACTAATAATATTCATGTTACTTGCAATGTAAAGGAATTAATTTCATTCCAGTCAAAATTAAATGTTTATTTTTGACGTCATTACTAAATCCACAATATAGTGTATAAAAAAATACTGACATCACTTAACAACTGTGTGGTATGCAAAATGACTATTTAAAAATGGACCCGGTAGTCCGAAAACTTGTCTCACTCTTTCCGATGAATCGAAATGTTTATTTTTGACGTCATTACTAAATCCACAATATAGTCTGCAAAAAAATACTGACATCACTTAACAACTGTGTGGTATGCAAAATGACTATTTAAAAATGGATCCAGGGGTCCGAAAACTTGTCTCACTCTTTCCGATGAATCGACGTTGCCCCTGTACCATAGTGGACATATTTTTATCATAATTCATAAGTAATGCCACGAGTGATTTCCAAATTATCTAAATAATTTGGAAATCAAGAGTAGCATTTGATAGGACTATTTAATGAATAAAATTAAGCTGTTTATTTACAAATCATTATTTAAACATAGTTATTTTAAAATATTTATATATTTTATGTAAACGACGATGTTTGAAAACAAATGAGAAACGTTTGTTTCATTTGTTCATCACTGCAACCAGATCATATTATTTATTGCCAAATACGATCGCAATATTCTAAGAATGCATCCTAGTGGAGAAAAAATGAAACACATTAAACTGGTCATAACTAACATTACAGGTTATTAATTAATTTCTGATGTACTATGATGTAAATGTGTCAGTTGTATTTTTATGGAACGTAAATATCTGAGAAATAATATGTTTAAGAAAGTGCAAACTGTGATTTCTTTTTTTTTTTGTGGTATAATCAATTGCTACGAATGTGTTTATTATATCTCGCAAGCAGAATCTGGTTACATTCGTGCACTATATATACAGTCTGGAAGCCACTTGATAAAGAGAGCGATAAAATGAAAGTGATAAAATCGATGTGAAAAACGACTGTGATTGGTTGTAAATCAAAATTCATTGAAATGTGATTGGTCATTGACTGCCATTTGGGGCATGAGTTAAATAGTCATTGTGAATACGAAAATTATAAATTTAGACTCATTTGAGCATGTTCCTGTTTATCATTTATTCGCTTTTTTTTGTGAGATTATCGCAAGTAATTTGAGTTTAATTCGAGCAGATTACTAGTTTATCGCAAGTTATTTCAAGGGATGGGGTTGCGAGCATTCAGCCTTCTGGACAAGTTTTATCGTGTATTTTTAATTTTCTGATCTATCCCACGGTCTTCATGGAGTATTAAAACTATTTGAAGCTACTGAGATCTTCTTATCTCTATGTTTTTGTTTGTACATAGTTCCCATGAAATGAATTGGCCTATCATTTTCTACAAACAAGTGTACCTATACTATGTCTTTCTCTCTTGCTTTATGGTAGCCACACTCTCTCCTTGATGTCACACTCTCTCTGACCCGCCTTTGCTGTATTCCTGTCACCTATGTTACATTTACTCTTCTAGAGCTCGCTTGGTATTGACAATGATTAGAGCCCGGATTTGTGGCAAAATTATTTATTATCATTTTATTATTATTATTATTATTATTATTATTATTATTATTATTATTATTATTATTATTACCATATTAATCATGATTATAGTCCATTCATGCATTTAGGTCATTTGTTGACCTGTTTCGGCCTCAACAGAAACACTATCCAAAAGTCTTTTGAATGGACGTCCTGGTCTTCTTCCTGCAGGTTGGTAGCTTAACAATTGTTTGTGTATCGTATGATACTCCATTGGATAAATATGTTGCATCCATCTTGACTTCTGATCAGAAATTTTGTTTTCTGTTTATTCCATGTGTAATTCTTCTAAGATGTCTTCATTTGTTTATGATTTAGTAGTGTGTATCCTGCAGTCCTTCGAAAATATCTCATTTCAGCAGTTCTAAGTTTCTGTATATTCTTTATTATTATTAGTATTATTAGTATTTTAATGGTCATAAAATAAAGTGTACAGTACGTAGACCTATATACTACCAATTTCAGCTCACGTTACTGCGGCGTCTTCGTGAATAATTGCATAATAAACACTGTACCATGCTTTCTACCACGCTCTCCGTCCCGCTACCTGCAGTCACCATAGTTCTGATGTCAACAGCAACAGTATCGATAACACTCCGATTGATATGTGAAATGAAACGAGTAGTACATGATATTCGTGTCCTTACAACTAAAGAGAAAAATGTTAACCAAAATGGGATTTGAACCCAAGGTCTCCATCTTTACACGGTGGCGCACTAAACCATTGTGCTACTTAGACAATCCAAGAAGAGAGAAATTATTTCTCTATTTGAAATTCCGTGTACCCCTATTAGTGAACTTTTGTTCACACTGCAACAGGGTCGCTTCTACTTATCTCTCCGAGCTACGTTTCAATTGTAATGTAAACAAACTACATGTACGGATTGCGTTTTCATTGGTCGAATAACTGTTTACCTTTAAGCGTGTAAGAAAATACAGCTCACTCGAAAATAAATAAAACAAAAATAATAATAATAATATATTTTATCTAGCACATGATCGTCCACCTATGTAGCGTGACACCATGTCACGCAGCGGGCTCGGGTTCGATTCCCAGTCGGGACAAACTTCCTGGGCGAGATTTTTTCTGAGGTTTTTCCTCGCCTGTAAGACGAATGTCAGGTAGCGTTAAGGCCCAGAAAGGTCCCCGAATATCATCTAGTCATCATCATCACCATTGTCATCATTCATCTATGTGGAAAGCATTAGGAAGCTACCACACCTATAATTCCTTAGTAAAGCTGCAAAGCATAGCATGAAAATGTTATGATTACAGTGAAAGATCTGCTCTACGGCAGAACACTATGGAATAGAATTTTAAAATATATAATTGTAATTTTAGTAGATTAAATAAATAAAGATTGTGTTTAATTCTTGCGCATGCGCAATACACAATGCTTTAGAATTTCAATTGTTTCACTCAAACGGCTACTTTTCTATACAATTTTTGAAACGCCAAAAAAGAAAACCTTTGAAAAGCGAAGAGAAACAAATCATTTTGAATGTTTTCAAATAGTTTAGTGTAAAATAGCTATTGACGAGATGGTGAATATAATAGTAGAATTTGCAGGTGAGTCAGCATATATTCCGCTCGTAGACCCAGTGAAATTGCAACTAAAGGATATCAATCGACATCTTGGAAAAAGCGTAAACGTCTTAAACAGACGTTTATATTTTTGTCATAAATAAATAATAAATGAAAGTTAATAATTATTGGTACTATCTTATCTCGTATTTAGTGTTATTTACCGTAAAATAAGATGTTGCGTAAGAAAAGCGTTTCTAGCATTGACACTTCCATAGACAATTCACTCCTAAGGTGGGTAAACGTAGTACCACGGTTCCTCTAATAGACGGAATCGGCGGAGTAATATCTTATGCAAATTTGTTTACAGAGAGCTGGAACTAAGCTCGGATACAGTATAAGGAAGACATTAATTATAATGGGAATTTATTGTCATTTAAGCTAATTTGCATAATCAATACTAATAAAATTCATATTAAATTCCGTTGACATGAAATGTCATAAGATAAAAGTTAAAAATTAAAATATACCTGTTGGCAGGTGCCGTCGTCCTCAACTGTGTTAAAATGGTGTATATAAAATTAACTGGAGCGCTTTCGGAAGTTAACTTCCATCAGCAAAAGTTGCTGCTTCAATTACTTGGAGGTATACATAATCGTAAACAACAACGAATAGCAGAAGCTCAACCTGCTGATGATGGAAGTTAACTTCCGAAAGTGCTCCAGTTAATTTTATATACACCATTTTAACAAAGTTGAGGGCGACGGCACCTGCAAACAAGTACATTTTAATTTTTAACTTTTATCTTATAATTTGCATAATATGTAATGCGAACAGGAAGCATGACTACATTAATTTCAATATTATATTCATCATCATACAGGGATTAAGCCTGTTGGCTCGTTCCGGTTTCATGAAAGCTAGAATTGTTAAAATTGTTCAGACCATCTTCTGTGTGGGCGTCCAACATTTCTCCTTCCGTGCGGTTTATAATTTAGCAATACTTTTGGAAATCTTCCTTCTGGCATTCTATCAATCTGTTCTATCCAGTCGTTCCTATATTTAATTATTCGTTCTCTAAGTTTGAAAATATTTAGTTCCTTTCTTATATCTTCATTTCTTTTCTTATCCAGCAGAGTATATCCTGCTATATTTCTTAAAAATCGCATCTCAGCTGCTTCCAATCTTTGTTCTTGTCTTTTAGTGATCGTCCAACATTCTGATCCATACATCAATATAGGAACAGACATTACTTTATAAAATTTAATTTTTGTTTGTTTTCTTATGTTTTTAAGGGTTCTCTTAATAGTGCTACACATTAGATTAAATTTATTTATTTTGTCATTAACATTTTTAATTTTAACATATGAAAAATTGAAACCTAGATATTTAAAACTGTTCACCTGCTCTAAAATTTTATTATCAATGACTATTTTTGCTCTTAAGGTATCATGTCCTTTAAATGCTAAAATTTTAGTTTTATTCTTTGAAATTTTTAAATTGTAATTGACACTTCTTCCAAATTAAAAATATATTATATTCGTGTTTTATCAAATATTATGGGAATGTTTTATTTTTGGATTAATGTATTTTGGTTTTAATTTAGTGGGGGCTTTCACCGTTTTCCAAATTATCTCTAGTTTGTTTATGTTTTATTGAAATTTAGTGTCTGACAGGAATAAGAACCAATTATTTGTTCGAACTCAACACTTGAAAAGTGACTTGCGTCGGGTTTTATTTTGTAAAGCAAATACGCTAACAATGTGTAGCTGTAATATGATTTCACTTCCAGGAATTGAAATTCCTGGAATTTAAATTATCTGACGAACGAAAAAAAAAAATAGCTTTGATATTCAGAAGGAACAGTTTGTAGTTACATCCAACAAAAATATGATATTCAGCATTAAAAGTGACAGCCTAATGTTTGTGATTTTTCTTCATAATAATATTGCTATTTAAAAATAAAAATAAATTTTACTGCCTATACATAGGTCTAAATAGAGTTTTCCCTGCCTTCTTCTATTTTTTTTAACATCTGTACATCTGGTAATGTCAAACTGGCAGAAAAACTTTATTATTGGACTTAAATTTAAAATTCACTGTGTCAGTCCTGGTGGACTAGCGATTACCTCGCCTTCCATTGGTTCCGAAGTTCGAGGGTTTAAACCCAGTTAAGGTCGATGTATTTTTCAAGTCGTGTAAATCATGAGCGTGGAGTCTTTCGGAAGGGAACTAAAAGCCGTTGAGGCCATAATGCAGATTTCTTATTGTAAGCCCACGTTTCCCTTAAATTTAGGCGCTCTCCCCCTACAGGGAAGAATTTGAACCATACTAATTTAGTTACACTTGTTTTCGTATAGATGTCATTTGAGTGGTCCGTGGTCAGAGTTCCGCCTCATACTAACATCTAGGAAACCAAGGTAGTACTAGGGCGGGAAAATTCGGTAAATTTTGCTTAGAGGCCTTTTCATTCAGGCTTAAGGATCATTTAGGAGCCAGAAAATCTTCAGACTCGGGACCCACGGCTTAAAGTTCCTCCCGGAGGACTTGCTCCTTGGATTTTTCCATCCTAAAAAAATCCATCGACCCCGGCCGGGTTTTAACCCGCGACCCTCGGGACCAGAGGCAAGGAGCATAACCACTAGTCCACCGCGGCCGATTTAAGATACATTAATAGTCTCAAACAATTGAGCAACGTTTTTGTGGGCTTTCACACTTAGGTTTGAGTAACGAGGGTCGTTAAATGTGTAATATTAAAATTAATATATTCAGGCTTCCAGCCCTCATGCAACGAAGTTAAAGAGAAAAATATTAACTTGTACCGGGATTTGAACCTAGGATTCCATTGAATCTGGAGAGCTCAAAGAAAGAGTGGCAGCTCGCAAAGATGGAGTTCATGAGTTCAAATCCCGGTTCAATCGTAATTTTTTGTCTTTAGTTGTAAAATACTAACAAAGAACGAGACAAATTAAATATTGAACATGCTGGATGTTCGTCACCCCGACGTTGTCGGTAGAATCCCTGTCTTCAATTCAGGCGGCCCGAGTTTTATTCCTGTCTGGGTAGAACATTTCAAATCTTAAATCTGAGTATGCATGTATTTCGTGTTATATTGTCCTGTGCACTCTTCGATGGTGTCCCTGGCATACTGTGATCGAGTGAGGCCCGCCACTTTGTAATGAGAGCAGTGTTTATTAATATATAAGAATCTATTAAAATATATTTGCCATGTATAAATAATAATAACATATGTAAACTTGAAATAAATAGAGATAAATAAATAATAAGATTTATATTAATATAAACAACTTAAATTTAAATATATCCTTATTATATAATCATTTATATATTATTATGAATATATATGACATCCATCCATAGTAATTCTGCCCGAGGGCAGGTCTTTCACTGCAATCATAAATTTTCATGCTATGCGTTGCAGCTTTACTAGGAAATTATAGGTGTGGTAGCTTCCCGTTGTTTTCCACACCGGTGAATAATGATAATGATAAGGATGATGATGATAAGGATGATAATGATGGCCATATGATTTCGGGGACCGTTGGCCCTTAATGTTTTCCTGACATTTGTCTTACAGGAGAGGAAAAACCCCGATGAAAACCTCACCCAGAAAAACTGCCCCGACTGGGGATGGAACTCGGGCCCGCTGCGTGACAAGGCAAAGCACTATCTCGAGACCACAGCGGTAGACATAATATGACATATAGTTATATAATAAATATTAGATTTCAATAAGGTGTAATGTATAATTCCTGCTCTCTGCTTATGAGGGACCGACACAGGACATTGGCACGTAAGTAATGTTAAGCACCATGAGAAGGAAGGATAAACTTAATGAAAATATAGGAAAGGGGAATTCATGGAAGGAAGGTTAAATTATTTATAAATTATATTTGTCCTGCAGGCAGAGAGCAGGAATTCTGAACTATTCAAACTATACATCTTGTCATACGACTTTCTTCACGGATCACCTCCAATACAGGTGCCTTTAAAGTCACTATCCATTTATCTTTATAGAATACATTTTAGAATAGATGGAGTTAAGACCATGTGGCCTTCCCTTCCATTCAACAGGACAAACATATGTTACATATAAATACAAAAAATTACAATAACAGTCGTACTAAACAATTAATTATTTGTCAAATTGAATAATAATGAAAATTATGTCTAATAATGCAATAAAATTAAATGCAATTAAAATTAAATTAATGATAGAATTAATACAGAAAGGAATAACAGCTCGAACCTACTATACATAAAAAGGAAAGAAAAAAATACAAAGACAGTAATAAACTATAATGAATTAATCTATCGCTTATTATATAAGGCATTAGGTAAGTATATTAACAAATCTTAAAACTATTTTTATTAAATAATGGAAAAACAAATTATTAATTTAAAAAAAGTAATATTAGTATTTATTATTGATTTGGTACATCTCAATGATGGATAAATCATATTTGAAGAGAAAAATTATACGCTCAGACCGGGACTTGAACCCGGGACCCTTGGTTCTCTAGACCAAGTGCTCTACCAACTGAGCTACCTGAGCAAGTACCGATCTAAACGCAAATCTTTCTCTATATACATTGTAATTCCCATCCACCAAATGCTGTGAAGCCATGCTTCTATCTTGCAAATGGCGGCTCCTTTATTAAGAAGACATATTTGGGAATTATACATTACAGCCGCCATTTGCAAGATAGAAGCATGGCTTCACAGCATTTGGTGGATGGGAATTACAATGTATATAGAGAAAGATTTGCGTTTAGATCGGTACTTGCTCAGGTAGCTCAGTTGGTAGAGCACTTGGTCTAGAGAACCAAGGGTCCCGGGTTCAAGTCCCGGTCTGAGCGTATAATTTTTCTCTTCAAATATGATTTATCCATCATTGAGATGTACGAAATCAATAATAAAAACTTGGAAAAAGCCGTACTGGCTGTAATGTATAATTCCCAAATATGTCTTCTTAATAAAGGAGCCGCCATTTGCAAGATAGAAGCATGGCTTCACAGCATTTGGTGGATGGGAATTACAATGTATATAGAGAAAGATTTGCGTTTAGATCGGTACTTGCTCAGGTAGCTCAGTTGGTAGAGCACTTGGTCTAGAGAACCAAGGGTCCCGGGTTCAAGTCCCGGTCTGAGCGTATAATTTTTCTCTTCAAATATGATATTAGTAGTTACTAGCTTAGTGTAACATATTTAGCACGGATAAACGGGTTGTTTGTGCACGGGTACGTGGATTGTCATATGAAGAAGCCGGGGCTCAATTTACCCATAAGTTGCTTAAACCAGCCCCATAAAAGGCATACATTCGTCTGCTTGAAAACAAATTTAAGCATTCAGGCAGTGTGTGATATGAGGGACGTCATGGTCGACCACGCGTATTAGCAGAAACAGTACAGCAGGTTCAAATTGCCAGTGGTAGTATGAACGCATCAACTCGACGACTCAGTATGGAGTTGAATGTCCGTCGCAAAACAATGTGCAAAATTTTTACTGGATATTTTCTCAGGAAGACCATAACTATAGTTTTTATTGTTGAAATATTCATATTGAATTGATAAGCTATTATGTTGAGACGATAGAATATTTTAACTCATCTTCTGTATTGCCAAAAAGAACTTTATCATACGCATTCTCAACCAATTAAAGCTGAAATTATTTCAAGCATAGATGTGACGATAATCTAGTTAGTATAAGGGTGAAATGTGCTTAGCACGCCATGTCCCTCGGCCACTATAGCTGATTTTTGTCATTTTTCACCTGCTAATTATTTTGGGTACCGATCCCATACACTGGCCAAAATTCCATAAGAAAATTCCTTGAAACAGCGAGCGACCCGTAGCTCTATGTTAAATCATGATATCTTAAACAGCTGAGTCGAAAATTTAAGCCAACTATACTCACTGCTGTAATCCCCACCCTAAGGAAGCCATGTCCAGAATTTTCAGATCTCGGTGAAAATCCATAGGCCTCAGCAGTAATTGAACCTGTGAATATCAGAAACAAAGGGAGGAGAGGGATTAAATACTTTTCTTTTAATTATTTCTGGACTAACAATATTTATGGCCGGTCTTGGTGCAAATTTTGAATATGATTTAAAGTAGATTACCTGTAGATCGACGGGACTGGCATGCTAGTTTTTGATGAATTTAATATACCTATTTTGCATATTATAAGTCCGAGTTTCATTTGAAAGTGGCAAATATTCAGATTAACTGTTTCGTAAGAGAAGTGTGTTAATGCACAGCTTTAAATATTCAGACGCACTGCGTGAGGAGGTAAAATTTAGTATGTGAATGATATATTACTGGATTTCGCGGACTGGAAGTTACTTTCCTTGTGAGTCCCTGGGGAATGACTTGACCTGCTTCTAGTCTCACTTTATAACAGTTTATTTCAGACTCCCCGCACCTACTCTGAGAAATTGCATTATCATGGACTGGCTAAATATAATAAATAATTACTGAACCAGAAAGCTCGCTTATCAAGGGTTCTGATACGGAATGTACTGTCCAGATTCAGGCAGAAGGAATGCTAGGATTACCCCGTTCTGCATTTTAAAACTTTTTTTTTTAATCTGATAGGTATTTTTATGCTGAATTCGAAAATGGCCTCCATTTTCTCCTATCATGCCAGGTTTTGAAAACATTCATGAATAACTAGAAATGAAATTATAGTAATGAAAATTACTTTCAACACGAATTTGTGTGAAACCTAGACCAGGATTTATTTGCCTCTAATTAACAATTACTTAATAATAATAAGCATTCCAGGTGTACTTCACTTTTCGACTCATAGTATTCTCGAACTGACTGTCCATCGTCAATTTTCGAATTTGTGGGTCAACAATTAAAACAGCTTCAATTTTTATAGGATAAAGAAGGAATTGTAGCACAAAGGTATTTAAAACACTCACTGTCTTTATCTAGAGTTTCTACAAATTTTCATTGAACCTAATTTTACATGGACGGGTGGCAACAATACTTTTGAGGGGTCAATAAGAGGTTTACTTCCTATATTTTTTTTTCGCCCGGTATTAAATTAGTCCTACGTGGCCACTGTTCCCTTTCCCAATATTCTGACCTAGCTCTGCCATCCCATTCACATAGGAAACAAGGGTATTTTGTGAAACCAGCAAGCTGACCAACTAATAGTCCAATAATCATGAAGTCTCCACAGACTAGCATAGATGATTTTCGTACTGCTGTTTTTGTAACAAAACTTTATATTTTCGTATGTCTCCTTTAAAACAAAAGAGTGGTCCACAGGCATGGAAGGATGAATGTTTCCATTATGAAGCAAAACACCTTTTAGACTTTCTTTTTTAGAATAATCTATGAAGAACCTCCTCTCTTTGGAATTATGGTTTATGTTACACAATTTTAAGACAGGAGGGATGTCTTGGCAATACACTAAATGTTCTTCTTCAGCAAAAGAGGGACAAGTTCCTTCTCACGATGCCTGTAACATGAAAAATATGTACCCTCAGCCAATACTTGATTTTCTTTTAACCTAGAGCCTAACAATTCTGCTGATTCTTTAGGCAAATTTAAATTCCTCACTAAATCATTAAGGTCACGTTGATTAAAACATCTATCATGATCAGAATTATATGGTTCATCATCCACTGGAGATTCAGTTTCAGTGCTACTGGATGCAGACGGTAATGTCTGATTCAGGGTGTAAGGGAACCGGAATGTCAGGACCGTGAGGTACGGGCTGAATGCAGAGGGAATGTTATGATATAACATATCTGTCTTGTTTTTATCATTATATCATGCTACCTTAACTGTGCAAAAATAACAATCGTCTCCGTGATTTGTAGGTTCTCCCCAAATCATAGGGATAACAAAGGGCAATGACTTACTTTTTTCGATTATTCCAACTCCTCAACCCTGAACCAGAACTACGACACTATTTGTGAAGGCACCACGATTTTTCCTGGTCTCCTAACTTAATGCCAAAGTATTGAAAGTAAGTTTTCCTTACAAAAGCAGTTATATTTTTTGTTTACTAATCCAGATATAATAAGAACAGTTAAGTCTCTTAGACTGAGATGGGTAGGACATGTTGCGCGTATGGGGAATGAAAGACGTGCATGGAAGCTTCTTGTAGGGAAGCCAGAGGGAAAACGTCCAGTTGGTAGGCCAAGAATTAGGTGGGAGAACAACATTAACTATGATTTGAGGGAATTAGATTATACAGGGAATGATTGGAAAACATTGGCTCAAGATAGGGATGTATGGAGAGCTTATGTCTGCGCGGCCATGAACCTACGGGTTCGATAGTGCCAGTAAGTAAGTAACGTATATGACCTACATATAATTATAGCAAAATATATTTGGATCATTTACACAACAAATTTTTGTACGGACCTAGGACGGATATGGTTACATTTTAACAAATATAAACATAATTTAAAATATAAATATAATGTTATATTATTTCACATTTTAAGTAATAAAGTTGAAATTATAAACTGTTGGGCCTTTCTAACAAACGATAAGCACACTGTAATATTACTACAGTACGTAGGCCTACATTACGAAAAATATTCAAAACATAAAATTTTGAATTGTAAAAAATTCTGATGTGGTACCCGAAAACGGAGTTGATTTTTGTAATCAGTGTGAAATTGTGATTCAGAAACGCTCATTTATTAAAAAATACAAAATCCAAACAGAACGGTGTTATCCTTCCGCCAATATTACAAATAATACTTCTAATGCCTACTCATATTAACAATTAATTATGTTGGTCAGCTTAATTTAGCTTATGGTTTATGAAATAATATATTGCGTGTTTTTGAACTTGATACGTATATTTTCATTTATATTTAAGCGCTTCTTTATGTTCTCCACAGGTTTGATGTAATTGTTTTTAACTTCATCCTCCGTATTTGTTTTATTTTTTGTAGATATTTCAGCGCTTTTTCAGGTGTTTCATATTTTAATTTTCCTTGTACAGTACACGTTCTACACAATATCATGTTATCTTTTTTAACAATAATAACTCAATAATTAATAATATATAATACATAGGTCTGAAAAAATATACATGCTCCTTTTTAGGTTAATTTAATTCAGGTAACTTGTATCTTCCCATTTTCTATTTTCTCATTTCGCTTATATATACATACATAAATTGGACAAAATTTTTAATATTTTACATTAAAAAATCATTTAAAAATATATCCAAGCTTGAAAATTTTTCAACACTGAAATCTTAGTAGTAATCAATAGAACCCTCTGCAAAATTTTTGGCGATAAGTTTGATTAGGGTCACGTAACGAAAATCGTGGATCTTTGTGTTCATGTCACTATGAGAATTAAGTCTGTAAAACGAAACAACTTTACTTTTATTCATATCGGACCTAGGATATAAGTATAACATAAAATTAATAAAACAGGGCTACTAATGAATTGGCTATGGAAGCGTAAAGGGATGAGAGTGGAAGAACTGTCAAGCTGATAAAATAGTAGGAATAATCAGCCCTGTAAGATTGTTTGTTGATATGTGCTAAATATCTTCAAAATCAGAATGAAACATTCTTGAAATATGTTTTAAATGTTTTATTGGGTTTCATTGGCAAATAAATGTATAATTATCATGTCTCATGTTTTTTTTTAAACATGACAGTTACAGAACGTTTTTAATTCTCATTTTCGAATGGATATTAAAATAATTAGGCTTCAGAGACAAAACCAAGCGTTATTAGCCATGAGATTTCTAATATATATATCTCCATACATCCATCCATCCATAGTAATTCTTCCCGAAGGCAGAATCACTGCAATCATAGCATTTTCATGCTATGCTTGCAGCTTTACTAGGGAATTGTAGGTGTGGTAGCTTTCCGTTGCTTTCCACACCGGTGAAGGACGATGATGATGATGATGATGATGAGGAGGAGGATGATAATGATAAGGCTGATAATTATGATGATGGCCATATGATTTCGATGACCGTTTGGCCTTAAAGTTTTCCTGACATTTGTCTTACAAGTGAGGAAAACCCCGATAAAAACCTCACCCAGAAAAACTGCCCCGACCGGGGATCGACCCCGGGCTCGTTGCGTGACAAGGCAGCACACTACCTCGAGACCACAGCGGTGGATATATATATATAAATGGTTGGTGCAAGTAGCGCAATGGCTATCATTTGGATCTGAGGTTCGATGTTTAGCTTGGCTAGGATTGATATTTTTTTTCCAGTATGTAAAACTCCTGAATGACTTCCTTGGAAGAGAAGTTGAACCATGCTGCAAGTAATTGCATGTGTTTTAAACATCAGTATGTTATAGAACACGGGAAGAAAACAGAAACGGATTACGTATTCTACGTTGGTTCTCTGCAGCTGGCTAGTTTTGATTCCTGGTCAAGTTAAATTTTCCCAGTTGAATATTAGGCCTATCCCGGTTTTTTTTACAATCATATGACAAATTCCATGAAATTTTGGTACCAAATTACCTGAAAATCACGGGTCTTTATTATCAATCATGAAATTAAGTGTATATCAACTAGCTCAGAATCGAACTAAATCATTACAGTTTTATAAACGTTTAAGATATAACATCTATTGATGATAGTTTAAATGCTTAATCCACAGTTTCAGTATGGTCTTTTCAACAGATCTGAGGGTCAATGTGACGATATATTCGGTGGAGTATGGTTAGAGAACATCTCTAATCGAGGTTAAAAAAACTCCATGATGCGACAATGCTAGAGAGTCTTGATCTATGAGCCAGATGCCTACCTCGTGTCCATGTCTTGCTACTATAGGGGTGACATGTCAGCATGTCGGGAGCCGAGGTTAAAGGGTCCGTCTTTTTACCGGATGTCCGGGGGGTACTGAAAAAATATTTTAATCGGGACGTCATTGTCAGTGTCTTTAAGACGAGAAAGAACGCGGAATTCAGACTAGACAAACAACAACAACTACCTAAAAGAAACTTATGAAATTATCATTACTGTTAAAACGACTAAAATGGTAATATATAAAGGTGGAATCCAAGTTTTGTTTAAAAGTAACTCTGTGATTTATCGTATCCGGTACCTCATAGCAGCGCAGATACATAAACCTCTCCACACATCTCACCCTAAACAAAATATTCAATTCACTCCCTATGTATTTGAACTCTTCAAATTATGATCTACATTATTATGCCATTACATTCTTGGGATACCTATTGGTTGGATGCCCTCTGTTATCTCCGGTTTTCCTACAAGGAGTTACTGTGCTCGTGTATTATATCCCGTTTGTGTGAAACGCTCAAAGGGCATCAGGCAAGGTGATTCTTTAAATACATTTTTATTTAATATTATAATGAATAAAATTATTGAAAATATACTACTATATTTTGGTTATAAAATGAAACATAGATTTCACTTCATATGTTAAACAGATGATGATGTTCACCTTTCAGGATCTGAAGATCATTTTCGAAGATCTTTACATGAATTTAATATAAATGTCAGAAAAAACAATGTGGAAATTAATACGATTAAGACTAAATGCTCAACAATATCAAAAGAATCAGTAAGATGCAAATTAGAAGTGGAATGAAAAATTATTCAACAAGTATCAGAATTTAATTATTTAGGTGTATTAATAACAAACACTAAAAATTTAATAAAAGAAGTAAAGAAACAAGCTGATAAAGCAGCACAAATATCAGGGTATATGAAAGATTTAATTTGGCGCAACAAACATATGTCAATAGAAAACAAAACCCGCATATACAAAACGGTAGTTCGACAGTTATCGTACATGAAGCAGAAACCAGGGCTGATACAACAAAAACTAAACAAATGATAAGCACATGTGAAATGAAGATCTTAAGAACCATTCAGGGGAAAATATTATTTGACTAGCTAGCCCGGCGAACGTCGTATTGCCTTTAAATATGTTTACGTTAATTTTTCCGATGTTTTAATAGTTAACTGCTATTCGGGGCGGAAACAAATCCAACAAATCAAAGATCATAAAAATCGGTCCAGCCGTTCTTGAGTTATAAATAGTGTAACTAATCCGACTTTGTTATATATATATATATATATATATATATATATATATATGTGTGGTATGATAAGAAAAATAAATGCCTGGACGGGATTCGAACCCGGATCTCTGAGTCTGTACCTCAGCGTGATATCCATTACACTACCAGGCGAATCCAATTCAAACACTTATTTTTCTTATATATGTATTATATTCTCCATTATTACTAGATGTCGCGAGAACTCGGTCTTCACTGCCATCTAGTAGCTGACTATAACAAGTAAGCAAATTAAAGATAATATTTTTACCTTATAGCAGTGACGCTTTATAGATGTTATAATTAAATGTTTAACATTGAGCAATGCAAGCTTAATATGGCATGATAAGAAAAATAAATGCCTGGACGGGATTCGAACCCGGATCTCTGAGTCTGTACCTCAGCGTGATATCCATTACACTACCAGGCGAATCCAATTCAAACACTTATTTTTCTTATATATGTATATATATATATATATATATATATATTGGAGAATATAATACATATATAAGAGAAAAAAAAAAGTCCACCTCTGTGGTCTCGAGGTAGCGTGCTGCCTTGTCACGCAGCGGGCCCGGGTTCGATCCCCGGTCGGGGCAGTTTTTCTGGGTGAGGTTTTTATCGGGGTTTTTCCTCACCTGTAAGACAAGACCCAAACGGTCCCCGAAATCATATGGCCATCATCCTTATCATTATCATCCGTCACCGTTGTGGAAAGCAACGGGAAGCTACCACACCTACACAATTCCCTAGTAAAGCTGCAAGCATAGCATGGAAATGCTATGATTGCAGTGAAGGACCTGCCTTCGGGCAGAATTACTATGGATGGAAGAGAAAAAAAAAGTGTTTGAATTGGATTCGCCTGGTAGTGTAATGGATATCACGCTGAGGTACAGACTCGGAGATCCGGGTTCGAATCCCGTCCAGCCATTTATTTTTCTTATCATACCATATTAAGCTTGCATTGCTCAATGTTAAACATTTAATTATAACATATATATATATATATATATATATATATATAGAAGTCCCGACCACGCGTTGCTGTGGCTAAGGTATATGTTAAATTATGTTGTAGTAAACTTATTGAGAAATCTAAATCAGATTTTTTTTTATTTTTCACAATTTTTTAGTTCTGGTACGTTAACTACACCCGGTATAAATATGGGTGGTGGTTTATGTGGAAGTGGTTTTGTTGATTGAGATGAATTTATGTTGTCTGCATTCTCAGTATCATCCATAAGTGTATCATAAGGATTATATACATTTATTGATGGAGTGTTTTGAGGAGGCTTGCTGATTTCATTATACTTTCGTTTTTTTCTACGAACTTGTTGGCAGTTTGGATTCTCATCATCATCTTCAAGAAGTCTCTGTGTAGTAATATCATCTTGTGATATATTATAGTCATCTTGTTTTTCATTTAATTGAGGCATGGAGATTGTTTTTGTAATATTAGGCATATTATTATAACTAACAGACTTACTTACAGTTCTGTTATTCCGTTCGTTAAGACCTTCATATGTTTTTAAATTGACATTCTTCTTAAATGTAAGATTTATGTCACATAGAATTATACCAATTTGCGGAAATTCACTTGATATCTTATCATTCATGGTCTCTAGAACTGATTCGTCATATTGTTCAATGCCCCTTCTCGGTCCAGTTAAATTTAAATTAAGTTGCTATCTTTCAGCCAGATTACTTAAAACTAATACTTACACACGAAATTAATATTATTATCAATGTATTGAAAATAAAATAAACACTGAACACGCTTAAATTATATAATCAATATTTGTAATTCAATTGAAATTCGCGGTTGGAACAAAAAGCACAGCCACCCGGTTAAATAATGAACCAATAACCTTACACCGTCACCTGTTAGAATCGTATGGAACTCACAGATAATTATAACTCTTTGTTAAATAATAAACAAAATAATGCGACTATAAATTTAGTTATAAACAACCGTATGTCTCAAGTTGGATCAAACAGCACACAGTGTACAAAATTTTATTAAAATCGGTTCAGTAGTTTAGGATTCCATCGCGGACAAACAACGTGACACGTAATTTTTATATATTAAGATAAGATACGCAATACAAAAATTAGGGACAAATGTCATATTCATGACATAACCAAATTTATTATAGATAGACGAAAATATTGGAAAAGTTATGTACAAAGAATGGAAGACAACCGACTTGCAAAAAAAGAGCTAAAGAAAATAGACCAATGGTCGGGAGAAGAACAAGAGGAAGACCAGCCAAGAGATGGATAGACAGTGGATGCAAATGCAATATATCTTCCGCCGAGGAGCGATTTGGGAAATAAACAGGATGAAAATCCTACAAATTAATAGTAAGAAGAAGCCCAGCCCATCGCATACTACGAGACTTGCCTCTTATTACATCTGGTTTTCTATAAACATCATATAGCTCACTGTTATGTAGTTTCCTCCATGCGCCTGTCTGCTCGTCTCTTCTGCATGACATGGCAGCACGCTACCTTATATATATATAGTCCAGCTCTGTGGTCTCGAGGTAGCGTGCTGCCTTGTCACGCAGCGGGCCCGGGTTCGATCCCCGTTCGGGGCAGTTTTTCTGGGTGAGGTTTTTATCGGGGGGTTTTCCTCGCCTGTAAGTCAAATGTCAGGAAAACGTTAAGGCCCAAACGGTCCCCGAAATCATATGGCCATCATCATCATCATTCTTATCATCATCCCTCACCGGTGTGGAAAACAACGGGAAGCTACCACACCTACAATTCCCTAGTAAAACTGCATGCATAGCATGAAAATGTTATGATTGCACTGAAGATATATATATATATATATAATTTCTCTTGAATTTATCATCAAATACGCGTTTTTTTTTTTGCTCCAATTACCTAGGTAATTTTCTCATGTATATCACTATAAGTAACAGCAAAATATAACAAGTAAGAGTTTGTGATGGAAGAGTTATTTAACATAATTACGTTTCCATTAGGTTTACTTCTAGCATATTTATTTTCCGATACAAAGCATCGCCTGTGATATAATAGCGAAGCAGTCAATTAATATTTGGCGAGTGCTATAGAAAACAAGCCAACACCCCCCCCCCCTTCTGTTGCAATAGATTAAAAACTGATATACACAACCATGGTATCACCACACATTCAGGAACGATGCGAACTTAATTAATATCGTATCGAATTACCCTCTACCAGTCATTCCGCTCCATACATAAATTTACATAAAATGAACCCAAAAAATCATAAATAAAAACTTGTAGGTGTAACACCTAAATCCCTCTAACAGTATTTTGAGTATATTGATGTCCACTGTCACTGATAAATATGACCAGACTCTTGGTCGTTTTAATATACAACATTTAGCCTGCCATTCACAAATATACTAATGTATTATAATGCACATTACACGACACGGTAATGCTCTTCTGTTATATTTCACTGAAAGTCACCCATTTAGGGTCGGTTTCACCAACAGAGGTAACTATATTACGCCAGTTTAAGCTATGTATTATATATGGGGAAACCTGGAGTAATACAGTTACCTCTGTTGGTGAAACCGACCCTTAGTGACGCTACGACAGCGTAAGTTTAACTCAGTACTTCGTGTATATAAGGTCTAGAGTTCGATCGGCGGTCAATTTTTTTTTGTCTTTTCTGTTTGCATTTATTTGTCCTTTTTGTAGACAATTGAGGGTCTCACTAGAGAGGGAGCTATGCCAAAGTGAGAAGAAATGGAAACAATCAGTGTTATTTATATTAAAATGTATATTTTTCTTTTTGAATAGTTTACATAACAGTAAGTTAAAGAAGAAAAAGTTATCCCTTTATTGTAAAAATAATTTCGTAATATAATGCTTTATAAAACCCAATTTATTTCCATTTCTTTTCAAAGTGGTATAGCTCCCTCTTCCACTAGTCACCCAATTGTATGTTGTCCTATATCTGAGGGGTGAGGCTGGACTGGACAAATAAAATAAATATCATATTTGCAGGTGGAACACAAAAAAATAGACGAAAATAAATAAATAATCAGGCTGTGGAACTAATATCTCGTTCAAATACTGCCAGCATATTTCACGGCACGCATGCCCCGCGGCATGGAGTTCACTAGATTCTGGAAATTTTTTGATCCAATGTAGCCTCTTACCATGCATGAATAACTCTATTTCACAAGACTTTCTGGCTACGAAATGTTCCTTGCGTAAAGCTGCCTTCTCTCTCGCCAACACCTTTTCTATCGGGCTCATATTAAGTGTCATCGAAGGTGATCCGAGAGATGGATGCCACGCCTCCCCAAAACCACATTTGAAACCGAAAATCATGGTGGACCGGATGGAAAACAATATTCCTTCAGGATAACGCTTCCCAATGGATGGAATCGATACGTTCTCCAAAATATGCAGATATGCTGCCGTGTTGAATGTTCCGTGGATAATTTGTAGAACTCCTGTCCCATCGAATGAAATTCATCCTCAGCTTAACCCATTCGCCTCAAAAGACGAGGTAGACTCGCCGGCAGTTAAATGGCCTTCAACTCAGAAGACGAGGTACATTCGCTTAAGTCTGCTGTTATATATTTTTCAATATTTTGTATATTCCTTGGTAGGGTAATGTTTTATTAACATTTATGGATAGTAGAGGAATGTTTTTTTGCCTTTACCCCTTATGTGATCTCAAGTACCGTTATCTTTTGTTTGTTTTGAATGCCTTAAAATATACAATATACAATATAATTTACGGTAACTTAAATCCGGTTTCTAGAAAAATGTAACAAGCATTTAAACCTGAAGCGAATGGGTTAATACGCTTATCCAATTTCACAACTGGATACGCATAACAAGCATCATGTTCGTAGCGAACCATCCATGTGATATAAACGGACAGGACCATCGTTCGTACTCTCGGCGGTTATTTCTTCGGAGAAAATTGCATTGCTGCAATCGAAGCTCTCGGGAATTGAAGGGAAGGCTAGACGATTCACAATCTGCTTATCATCCAATCTAACCTTCCTGGCAGCTCGACAGGACTTGATGCCATTGCTATTGAAGCGTCTCCTAGCGGTTATTGCAGAGCCCGGAAAGTTCGTTCATATTATTAACTCGGGGAAATTAGAAATTGGTGACGCCTAACTTCCTCTACCCGGGAATAAATTCGTGCCCTTCGTGGAATCACACAATTTCTTACTTCTCGACCTAGGCCAAACCGACTGACCCACCTTCTTGCCGTACACGCAGAAACTCGAAGCATTTTTATCACTGCGACAGCGGAATGGCCGATGAACTGCAAACGTAAATCTTGCCGGTCCATCGTTAAGATGAAAGTAAACAGTACAGGGGAGGAGGTGTAAATTATATTTTGTTATTGTTTATGATCATTATAAGATACGTTGCCACATTATTACCGGAAGTGTTTCTGTAATGCTTTCTACGAAAACAGATATGGAATATAATTCTGCGTCATGTTATATTTATCTTTTTTCTACCGACTGTTGTCTAATAGTGAATTTTTGCTGTTTCAAGTGTACTGTTTTTATATTATTCGTTATATAATTCTAAATATAGTATGTAGACCAATATCAATTTGTTGGAAGAAATATTATGCTCTAGATCTATGATGAATTTGTTTATTAAAGAGATCACCGATACTGTACGGGATTCGAACTGGAGACCAGTGTAGTTTAGTGTCATTTATGGTTCTTGTTTTAACCATCTATGCTGTACTTGGTATGTAGCTATTTCTTACCTTCTTATTACTTACTTAATATTTAATACAGGCTTTCCACTTTACAGCAGTTTGGCTTTGATTCCTGCTTTCCAGAGATTCCTATCTTCCCATTGTCCATCTTCCATACCCCTCTTCATCATGGCATCATATATTCCCTCATACCATGTTCTTCTACTTCTTCCCCTTCTCCTTCTGCCTGGTACCATCCAATCCAACACCTGTTTAGGCCACTGGTCTTCCGGCATCCGTTGTACATGTCCATACCATTGTACAAAAAAAGGGATTATACAGACAATAATAAAAAGTATACTTACATATGGATCAGAAAGCTGGACAATAAATGAAAGGATGCAGAAAAGAATCTTGGCGACAGAAATGGATGGATTACGGAGAAGTATGAGAATATCCAGGCTGCAACATATTCGAAATACATATATCAGACAAGAAATGGATGCACAGGAAACTGTTATCGATAGGATAACAAAGAGACCTTCTTATTCATATACAAATTACGCGCAAGATTTAAATTGAAATGACATATGTCTGTTCAATTCATAATTACATTCACCAGAGCTTCAACATACACTATCCGGTCTGAACTGTAAAATATTTCAGACTACTGAATCATATAAGCGAATGTCTTCTTCTTCTTCCTTCCAAGTAGGCCTATTAGGTCAAAGCCTGTTAGGTCAAGGCCTGTTAGGTCAAGGCCTGTTAGGTCAAGGCCTGTTAGGTCAAGGCCTGTTACGATCCTATAGAACATTTTCCCTCCAGCGTTTCATAGGACGGCCCAGAGATCCTCGTCCTCCTGGTATATAATTATAAACAGCTTTGGGGATCTGATTTGAACTTATTCTTTCAAAATGGCGTTTCCAATTTAGTTGGTACTGTTTAATATATTCCAAAATTGGCATAGTCTTCGATTCTTTTAAGATATCGGAGTTCCTTTTCCGATCCCATCTGGTGTAACCCGCTGTTCTGCCCTTGAATCTCATTTCACAAGCCGTTATTCTGCTTTCATGTTGTCTTTTTAATGTCCATGCTTCACTACCACAGGTCTAGCCAAAGTGTTATATAAACGTAATCTGGTGTTTTTTTGTACAAGGGATGGTTTCATGACTTGATTAATAATTCCCAAACTTTTATTATAACTAGTAATTTTTTCAGGGATATCCTTTTCATTCCAGATAGAGAGATAATACCC
Organism: Diploptera punctata; assembly: GCA_030220185.1. NCBI lineage: Eukaryota > Metazoa > Arthropoda > Insecta > Blattodea > Blaberidae > Diploptera > Diploptera punctata. Next base: position 87,984 of record JASPKZ010005282.1, on the reverse strand, counting down.
AAGATATTTAAATTGATTAGATCTCTCTAACATTTTATTCTGGAGACAGATTTTACTTTGTATGGGGTCCTTCCCATGAAATACCATAATTTTGGTTTTGTCAATTGATAGTTCCATATTAAATTTGGCAGCTATTTCTTGTAAATTATAAATTGATCGTTGCAAATCATTTTCGGAAAATGCCAGAAGAGGTCAATCGTCTGCAAAAAGAATAGTATCGAGTCTGAGGTTCCTATTGATGGGTATATATCCCCGTTGTGTTTTCCTCCATTCGTTTATTATTCTATTCATATATATAATGAAAAGCACCGGTGAAAGTCCACATCCCTGTCTTATTCCAGTGTTGATCTTTTTCCAAGATGCTTTAAAGTCTTATAAGCGAATGTAAGTTATTGAAATATGCGTAATCGTGTGATCAAAGCTCCGCATGTGCAGTATGAAAGTTGTGGAACAATATTTCAAGCGCTCATGGTTTAAGAGTGGCAGTGTACATTACTATATTTATTATTTTTAATGAAGTCCGTGGATTTATATTTCATTTATACTTTCTCATTTTTCATGACTTTCTGTAGTCAACATATTGTAAGGTTAGCATGTTATTACTTGTCTGAATAATACGTGTTTCATAAAACTTGAAGATGAACGGCTTAAAACCCCTTTTTCTCGGATTAGGCCTATGTAAAAAATTGCAATTTGTATTTGAATTCGTCCTTCTATATTTGCTAGAATTTAATCCTCAATCCTTACCTATGATTATATATAAAATTTCATGTAGTCTAAATTTAATCAAATACTAAATTTAATTAAAATCGGGCAATTTTTAGGGATACTACCGTTAGATAATCAAAAAGCAGATAGGGAAACAAACATTGAATGAAAATGTAGGAAATAACAAAACAGTAATGAAAGAGAGAAAATAAAACAAGGAAAATGGAAGAAAAGTAAAAACTAAAGGAGAAATAAAAAGAAAGGAAAGAAAGATAAAGAAGAAAGAAAATATAAGGAAAGAAAAAATAAAGGAAAGGTAAAAGAAAGGGAAGAAGAAAGAAAAATGAACTACTTCTTCTTCCTTTCCAGGATTAGGTCGATGCGACCTGTTCCGATCTCAAGGCATCGTTTCCTCGGTCGTCGCAAAGATCTTTTTCCATGTGGTTTGCAGGTGTTGATCTCTTTGGGTAATCTTATATTGTCCATTCTGTCTAAATGTTCTTTCCATTGTTATTTGTGCTCGTCTAGTTTATCGAGTATTTAAAATATCTCCAGTTGATTTCTTATTGATTTTGTATAATCTATCCATGCGTGTACGTCCTTTTACGGATCTTAAAAATTTAATTTCAGTGGCTTGAATGTGTGAGATATATTTTTTTGTAAGTACCCAATATTCAGATCCATATAAAAGAACAGGAACAGCCATAATTTTATAAAACCTGAGCTGAGTTTCGCTTCGAGTCTTTCGGAGGATTCTTCTTATGGTGCCACACATCATTTGACATCGGTTTAATTTATTGTGTATATCCCAATCGTAGCTGTATGTTATATCTGAACCAAGATATTTAAAGTGTGCTATCTGTTCTATTATTTCATTATTGATTACTATTTTTGCTCTGACTGGCACTTTACCCTGAAAAGCCATAATTTTAGTTTTTGAAGTTGAGATTTTGAGATTATAATAGCGTCCTAATTGATTCGACATGTAAATGGCTCTTTGTAAATCATCCTCTGACTTCTGTATAATTGCCAGATCGTCTGCGTACATTAAAATATTCATATACATTTCCGTATTAATTTGTATTCTTATGGGACTTGATTTTTTCCATTTTCGTATAACCTCGTCAAAATATATAGATGAAATGAACAATGCAGGAAAGCAAAATAAGGGAATAAGAAAATAAAAATAGGAAATAGAGAATGAAAGACAAGAACGAAACTAAAAATTAAGGAAACAGTAGTAAAGAGTTCATTCAAAATATTAATATTGGAACAATGATGCGATTAATGATAAAAATATAATATTGAGATGGGGTAAGTCATGTAGCTTTGATGGCTGACAATAAGAGTGTTTTAAATTGCTTTTTAAGTAAAATTATTTTACTATTATTATTATTATTATTATTGTTATTATTATTGTTATTGTTATTATTATTGTTATTGTTATTATTATTGTTGTTATTATTATTGTTATTATCATTTATTTGATGAAGTTAAGACCGTAAGGTAGAAATTAAGTTAATAAAGCAATGAAGGAAATGAACAAAATTCATGAATTTCAGTAACATTATTTCGACATGTATGATGGAATAGTGTTTATGCTGGTCCCGAGGTTCGCGGGTTCAAACCCGGCCGGGGTCGATGGATTTTTTAGGTTGGAAAAATCCAAGGAGCAAGTCCTCCGGGAGGTACTTTATGCCGTGGGTCCCGAGTCTGAAGATTTTCAGGCTCGTAAAAGATCCTTACGCCTGAATAAAAAGGCCTCTAAGCAAAATTTACCGAATTTTCACGTCCTAGCACTACCTTGGTTTCCTAGATGTCACTATGAGGCAGAACGCTGACCACAGGCCACTCCAATGACATCTTTACGAAAACAAGTGTAACTAAATTATTATGGTTCAATTTATTCCCTATGGGGAGACAGCGCCTAAATCTCGTTGAGGAAAACAAGGGCTTACAAGATACAAGAATGTAATGGAATAGAAACTTCTTAATGCTCGCTTCTATGATAAATGACACACAGAATATCACAACTATTTTTAATTACATACCTCTCTCCCATCAGATCCCTATTTCCATATTGAAGTATATTATCGTAAATGTGAGATAGTGTACTATGTAGATAATATGTAAAAATTACATATTTATAATTTGAAGCACACCTAATGAAGCATTTGGCATGATCAGTTCTATTTAATTATTCGGTACAACAAGTGTATTGTTTTCTGAACCCCTTCAACAATGATTGAAATAGCTAATTCGTACGTGAAATGACCAAGTAAATCAAAAGTAAATGCAAACAAACATGTATACACATGCATGAACATATCTGGCGTAATTCCACCGTTCGATTCAGTCCATTGCTCCATGAAGAGCTTTAAAACACTCTCATTCCTCTCCCCACCCTCTCTACAAAGCAAACAAAATAACACTAAAATCATTGACATATACAAAATTGAAAAAAATAAGTTTTAATTCCCAAAAAAATGTCTAGATGAATATTCTTCGTTACAATCATTGTTTATGACAAAGGAGCGTCGTACATTCTTTCATTGAGATCGATGTAATGTGGTTTTTAACTATTTTTGTTAATGCTCTGATATGAAATTGATTTGATATCAAATCATAGGATATTAGACCAGGTTTTGTCCCTAAAGAACATCTGAATGATTTTGAACTTCACTTAATTGTAATCTATATACTAATACGTGAAGAAAAAACTTTGTACTCCTTTTTAAGCACATTGCGCGCACGGAGGAGTGTGATTTTTGGCATAATTAAAGTTCATATAGAGAAGGAGGGCAGAAAAATAAAATGTATGTATAATGTGTGTTACAAATAAATTAAATTAAACAAAACATAATAGTCTCTAAGGAATTTGCGTGTACTAATCATTCATATGTGTATTCGTTCATTTGTTTACGTTCATGCTGACAGTGCATTCATTGTTGCTAAAAGAAAATTGTGCAGCAGCAATGTGAATTGAATAACTCTCGCGTATTTATTATTAGTGGTTAAAAAAAAAGGTGAGTTTTTTAACATTACGTATTACAAGAATTTCAAGAAGGGATGAGGTCAGAAACGTCCACCGCTGTGGTCTCGAGGTAGCGTGCTGACTTATCACGCAGCGGGCCCGGGTTCGATCCCCGGTCGTGGCAGTTTTCTGGGTGAGGTTTTTATCGGGGTTTTTCCTCACCTGTAAGACAAATGTCAGGAAAACTTTAAGGCCCAAACGGTCCCCGAAATCATATGACCATCATCGTCATCATCATCATCATCATTATATACCTTCACCAGTGTGGAAAGCAACGGGAAGCTACCACACCTACAATTCCCTACTAAAGCTGCAAGTTTAGCATGAAAATGCTATGATTGCAGTGAAGGATCTGCCTTCGGGTAGAATTGCTATGGATGGAAGGTCAGAAACAGCACAATAAGGAAAATTATGCAAGTTGAAAAAACATATTAGAATAAATAAAAGAAAAACGTCTGAAATGGTATGAGAATACCAAAGAAGATTCTTAATTGGAAAGCTAATAGAAGAAGTGGAAGAGGCAGACCTAGGGAAAGTTGGTTAGATGGAGTGAGGAGAAGCGTGGAAGCTAGAGATTTGAGGGAAGAAGATGCTTTAGACAGGAACCTCTGGCGACGAATCACTTTGGGTTGAAGTCGAAATACTGTTTTGTGGAATATTCCTAATAAAAATAGTGAGTACATTTTATTATTTAAATTTAAATTAAACCATGTCTAATCCTGGTTTCAGTCAATTCATTACTTTTTTATATTTACATATTCGCACCTCTTCCATTATGCCTCGATATAGAACATTCACGTGTCTAAGTGAGAGACAAAGAAGAAGGGATATACTCATATATTCCCGTACACATAATAATAGGTCAAATGCAAATTTAAATAGTAAAAATAGTATACAATTGTCAAATGACGCGTTATTCTTGTTTAAATATGGCTTAGCCAAGCTATACCACATATTTTCTATCGTTCGTGTTTTCAAAATAAATCGAAAATTAATGCATAATGACGTATTTATGACAAACTGAAAAAATAAATGAATTGTGGTCGAATTTCGACCGCTGGGCGACCATTAGTGTGGAAATTAATATTTTGAGTCTGATCGTTTGATGGTTAGATCAAACAGGTTAACTACAGAAATGATAAGTTTGGGAGATCGCCAAAGCCTTGTTCATATCTCCTCTCTCTCTCTCTTTCTCTTCTCTCTCTCTCTCTCTCTCTCTCTCTCTATCTCTCTCTCTCTCTCTCTAGCTCTATGTTCATCATCATCATCATCATCATCATCATTTTAAGGTAATGCCTTGTTAGTGAAGCCATTCTTTTCTTCTTTCAGTTACCAGTTTCATTTCTTGAGTCTTTGCATCCTATACATTTCTATTGCGTATTCCGAAACCCTTTTTTGGCGTACCTTTAAATTATTTTCCAAAGAAATAACTAACTGGCACTACGAACCCGGAGGTTCATGGCCGCGCGGACATAAGCTCTCCATATATCCTTGTCCTAAGCTAATTTTTCCAATCATCCTCTTTATAATTTACCTTCCTTAAATCATGGTAAATGATATTCTCCCACCCCATTCTTGGTCTAATTACTGGGCGCTCCCCTCTGGTTTTCTTACAAATATTTTCCATGCCCTCTCATTCCCCATTCATGTCACATGTCCTACCCAACGCAGTATTTAATCCATAACTGTTCTTATTACATCTGATTTTCCACAAGGATCGTATAGTTCAATGTTATAGTGATTGCCTTCAAAAATTGATTTAAGGAGATTATTTTAACGGAAGAAGGATATTATTCCACCTTTGATTTTGAAGATCAAGTCCACCACTGGGGTCTCGAGATAGCGTGCTACCTTGTCACGTAGCAGCCCCGGGTTCGATCCTCGGTCGGGACATGTTTCCTGGCTGATGGTTTTTTCGGGGTTTTCCTCATCTGTAAGACAAATATTAGGCCACTTTAAGGCCCAAATGTTCCCCGAACGTCATCTAACTACGATTTTCAGGCGCCCCAACCTTAGAAGTGAGTGTCGGGAGAGAATATCAGAATGTCGAAATGTCAACGTGATGGCATTGAATAAAAAAATAGTGAAGATCAATAATTGTTTACTTCATATGGTATCCCTACTTGTTGGTTTGTTTTCCCTCATGTCAGATTTATATTTGGTAATATTATCAATAACCACATTTCTGTTTCTTGCAGTTGTGTTATTTGATTTTATTTCTGCAGTATCTACTTTTTTCTAGTTTTTAAGTCGAATTCTTTGCTTCCTACAAATGCATGTTTATACATAATGAAAAAAAAATAGAACATAATGGATATTTGTATAAAAACTTCCAACTTCTGGAGTCATATCTATTACGAAATTAAAAACCGAAAACCACGTCATATCTAGTTTAGAAAAAAAATTCTGTATCCATTAAACATCTATTTACATATTGTTCATCATAATTACTGTTATATGCTGAGTTGAACAGTCTGCTGTAGGGGAGGTAACGAACGGAAACAAACCAGGTGGGGAGCTAGTACGACTGCAGGGAAGGAATCGTATGCATTAATCTAGAAACGTTGACCTTCAAGACGGCACCTACAGTCTTACTAATTTGTACTTAATGTTCGGTATGTTTTGAAAACGTATAGTGCTTCTGTCTGAACACACCCACCCGACCCATGACATCACTCCAACATCATTATCCTACAGCGGATTGTTCAGCTCAGCATAAAATAATACTATTTTTAAACATGAGAACATATTTAATCATATCTAATCTAGGAATTTGACTTCAAGAATCTTTAGAATTTTTTATTATAACATTTATGGGTATTCATTTCGCTTTACACTCCTTTCGACATTTGGGTTAATCAAGTTACATGCTTTCAATGCAACACGTAAAAACACTGATATTTATCACATTTTACCATCTATGGATAAAAACGATACCCCGGATGGATCGGAATCGTGAACTTTTCCTCTTCGAGATAAGTAACGTAGGGAGATTTTTGACAGCTCTCTTCACCTGTAAAACAAATGTCAGGAAACGTTAAGGCTCAAATATTCCGCGGATAGTAAAGCCGGCCATCATAAATACCCATATCACAGCCGCGTTGTTTATTATGAATATTTTCGTGAAAGGTGTCTACGATACGGATTCAGTGGTTTTACTTCCCTTCCGAAGAAGCCATCTTAGGATGTTTTACTCCAAAAAAAATTAACCGACTCTAGCCAAACCAAGTATGATAATCAGTACAGTGATTTAATTTTTGTCAGAGATTTCAAGGACATATGAGTGGTCCGATCTTTCCACTCCTAATAACTCCTCACGTGGCAGTCAAATGATACGCTGATCCTCTTGCAGAGTTGTTTTTATAAATGAGTATGTTTGCCCTGCTTAACGGAGTTGGAGATAAGTGTTTGTGTGAGTAGTGGGAGATACAGTGACTTGACCTTGAAACCTTTATCGGAAATGAAATCACAGTAGTCTACTTTCACCGGCATTATTATTATTATTATTATTATTATTATTATTATTATTATTATTATTATTATTATTATTATTATTATCATCGGCCGCGGTGGACTAGTAGTTATGCTCCTTGCCTCTGGTCCCGAGGTCACGGGTTCAAACCCGGCCAGGGTCGATGGATTTTTTAGGATGGAAAAATCCAAGGAGCAAGTCTTCCGGGAGGGACTTTAAGCTGTGGGTCCGGAGTCTGAAGATTTACAGGCTCGTAAAAGATCCTTAAGCCTGAATGAAAAGGCCTCTAAGCAAAATTTACCGAGTTTTCGCGTCCTTGTACTACCTTGGTTTCCTAGATGTCGGTATGAGCGGATCGCTGACCATGGACCACTCAAATGACATCTTTACGAAAACAAGTGTAACTAAATTAGTATGGTTCAAATTCTTCCCTGTAGGGGGAGAGCGCCTAAATCTCTGTTAAGGGAAACATGGGCTTACAATATTACAATATTACAAGATTATTATTATTATTATTATTATTGTATCTCGTAAATAATGACGGTCCCGCGCCGTAGCCGAGTGCTTAACCCTTAAATTCGTAATGTATCCTTTTGGATACATCAGTTGGTTTAATTAATTTTATATTTTAAATAAATCAGAAGAAAACGAACGAAAAGAAACCACTTAAATGTCTGTCGAATTATACAATATACTTAACAATAATAGTTACACAAGATTCCGTTTTCACTGCGGTCCGCCACATTCAAATAAGGAACAGAAGTTTGTGTTTTGCCAATTTAAGTGTTAAGGCAGGAAGCCTTGGCGCAGAGCTACGGGACTTGCGCTGGTTCGAGTCCCCATGGAGGAAGAAATTTTCTCATGGAATTTAGGCCAGTATGGGACCGGTGCCGATCCAGCATCGAGATGCATTTGAATAGCTACAATAAGTAGCGGCTCCAGGTTGAGAAGACCAGCTATAACGCCTGGGGGACCCGACATGCTGGCCACATGTCACCTCTACTCTAGCTAGATGATCGCCTACCTCTGTAATTAACACATGTGGATGTGAGGCCAGCAGCCGGCTGGTAGGCCAAAGGCTTCTAGATCTTCGTGTTTGGAGTAGGTAATCACGTTTTTAAAGCAAATATTTATTTTGAATGTTTTCTGGCAAAAAATGAACTAGTCTTCAAAGTAGATACCATAAGATTTGATGGTCTTGGGCCATCGTTCAGCGAGGTTTATTTTCTTGCGATTGCACCAGTATCTGGTTTTTGATGCGAGGAATTCGTTGGTACTCATTAGCACAGCTTCAATGTTTTTCAGCGTTTTGGAAATTTCACGCAGGTAATGGGCCATGTATCAAGACAAATGGTAATCTGAAGGTACAAGATCAGGGCTCTAGCTGGGTATGGAGTACTTCGATTCTTTCAATACCTGATTTTTTTGTCATGGTTGTTGGAGCAGTATGGGGTTCGGTCAGATTTCCAAAATTTCAGATGTTGAGAATAAAGATCTGCATTGACTGCACGCCTGTTTGGAACAAATTCCCATGGAATCATACCTTCAAAATTCCAACATACCCACAATATTAAATTAAAAACAGAAAGGCAAATTATATTTATATCAATGCTTTTGCATTAAATAAATAAAATATTAAAAACTGACGTCACTTATGACGTTATGAGATAACTTATTACTGTTAAAACAGGAAAAACGAAGAAAGAATTAGGTTAGCTCTTACAGGAATTTGAAATTAGATCCTCTGGAATGAGTCTCTTGTAAGGGATCATAATTTGCTGGGATAATTGATGATAATTGTGAAGTGTAAGGGAAATTCAGAGTACGAAGTTATGATTTATAGTATAAATGTTTTGCAGCAAGTAGGAAATAGAATTTAGGTCAAGTGTTGAGGTGTTGTCATTTGCACTACATCTCTACGTCATACAAACAACATATTCTCTTGTTTCCTCAAGTGTCGTTTCATTTCCTCCAGCACTCCTTCATTCACCCTATGTCTGCATCTGCTTCCATGTAACTGACATGTAACTTCACTCAATTATATACGTGCTGCCATCTGCTGCCACAAACATAAGTACTAACTTACGTATCATAAAAATAAATAAACTTTTTATTTAACTTTTACATACTGTTGTAATATATCATATCTCGTATGGAATATTTGGTTGTATCCAATGGACTGTGTATGACTATTATTGTGTGCGATTATTTTCTATAGAAATTAAACGTATAGTCCGAGATCCGGCTGCAAGATTACTACGTTCATCGAGTGTATGAACAAAATCAATTTTTTTCATAAAACTGTGAACTATTGAATACATTTTTGCCGAGTTGTCTATTAAAATTCGGCCGCCAGTATGTTTAATTAAAATATAATGTATTTCTTCTTCTTCTTCTTCTTCTTTCTAAGTATTAGGCCAAGGCCTGTTACGACCCTATAGAATATTTTCCCTCCAGCGTTTTGATCCTTCCGGGATATTCTCGTATAAGACTTGAAAGCATAATAATAGTCCCTTCGATTGGTTGCTGGCCAAAGGAAGGCAAGACCAGTGATGGGGCTGCCATCTTATAGCCTCTGGTCAGGCTTTTCTGGAGAAGAAAAGAAAATAAAGGAAAGAAGAAATGGAAGAAAGGAAAGATTCCCTAGCCCTCGGATGCCCTAATAGCATCGGAATCGAAAGAAACAAGAGTTAACGAAGAGAGGTTAGATAGTAAAGTTAAAAGAGTGCAAAACACAAGTAAGTGGAAGAAATGTTTTGCTCAGCTTGGGCACCTTGTGGTCGCCATCCACATATCCCCTAGACGAGGACCCCTGAGGGATATAATTATTTATTCTAAATAATTTGATTCACTTGTTATTAACATAAATTATAATCCAGTTTGCAGAAATCGATTTATAGAGCTTGAAAAGTTTTAGTTGCCATTGCATACTTGGCCGTAAACTTCCTCGCGGCTACAGCAGACTTTGACACCAATCAGTAATAAAATGGCGGTAAGTACGTATTTATTGTTTTATATTGTTTCAAATAAAGTTCAGCTCATTTAAAATGCTGTGATTTGTTTCGTATAATGTATAACACTACCTTTTGGATATATTTTTGTATATACATTCTACGAAGTATACATAAAGGACAGTGGTTTTACTTCCCGCTGCGAGGGAACAATATAAAACAATAAATATGTACTTACCGCCATTTTATTACTGATTGGTGTCACAGCCTGCTGTAGCCACGAGGAGGTTTACGGCCAAGTTTGCAATGACAACTAAAACTTTTCAAGCTCTATACATCGATTTCTGCGAACTGGATATAATTTATTTTAATAACAAGTGAAACAAATTATTTCGCATAAATAAATTAATTACATTTTAATTAAACATACTGGCGGCCGAATTTTAATAGGCAACTCGGCAAAAATGTATTCAGTAGTTCACAGTTTTATGAAAAAAAAATGATTTTGTTCATACACTCGAAGAACGTAGTAATCTTGCAGCCGGATCTCGGTTTCTCATATAGGTAGAGAAAAGCTTAGGAGTATTTGAGAATTAATTTCTCAGGTAAATTCATTGGATCAAATTGAGACGATCAGACAGGCGAATGGAGAAGATTACATAAGTGAGCTACATGATCTTTATGAGAAACCAGATGTAATTAGAATAGTTAAGTCTTGTGGACTGCGATGGACAGGGCATATAGCACGAATAGGGAATGAAAGAGGGACATGGAAACTCGTAGCAAAACCGGAGGGAAAGCGGCCAGTAGATAGACCAAGAATGAGGTGGGTGAATAACATTATTCCTGATTTTAGGGAAGTAAATTATGCAGGAAGTTATTGCAGAATATTAGTTCAGTATACGTTTGTATGGAGAGCTTATTTTCGCGCGTCCATGAATATGATTTCAATATTTTCAGTGAATTAATTAGTTATTCAGTTGGCTTAATTATTTGGTTTTCAACATGGATGTAAAAAGTGTATTTATTTTATTTCTCTCTCTTTCCTTCTCTCCTAGTTCAGGAATTACTTTGTCTATGGTACACCTACTTACATTTACTGTGCCGCTCACTTATTACAATATATTTTACAACCAGAACAATATGTTATATATGTACTCTGTGGCGTATCTCTGGATCTCTGAATAGAAGTGTGTCAGATCCTCCACCTAAGATGTGAACTAAAATATAAGGGTGAACGGTAATTACACCGACAAACTTCAGGGACTGATTCCTGACTGGAAAAGAAGGAAAGAAAGGTCCTATAAACATGTGTCCGGAAAAGAGAGATGTGCGTGCAACGACAACAAATCGTCCCGGCATACAATAATCGCATCCACGTCACAACAGATGTTCAACATGGCCTCCATGGAAAGAAATGCACGCGTTCACACATCGTATCATTGATTGCCTCACTCTTTCGCATGTTCCGGCCTCTCTCCAAATAGCGTCACAGGCGACACGGGCCCGCTATTGAAGGGTAAGCACATCAGGAACTGGTTCAGCATACACAGTACTTTCGAGATGGTCCCAGAGGTAAAAATGGAGGGGGTTTACGACTGGAGATCAAGCAGGTCATGCAATAGGGCCGAGAGAATGTCATTCGTCAGTGCCATCTACCGTGGCAACGATGCATTTATGAATACTTAATCATAGGACATTTTTTCCTCCATTTTGAGTCAGGAATCAGTCCCTCCAGTTTGTCGGTGTAATTAAAACTCATCCTGTAGATTAGAGCGTTAATTTTAGGACTGTTGGTCGCTTAGCATGATGATACAATTCCTACTTTCTAGAGTGGCTGTCCTATTATGATTCACCAACTTCGCCTTGCGTCTCTGGGTGTGAGACTGTTGTACTTTTCTGTCTTGCCTTTCTCTTTCCATCCATTAATTTTAATTTTTCACTTAATTCTTATTTAACATCTAAGATAAAATCGCATGTAGGATGTTTAGATGTATCCGATAGACTGTGTATTCCTATATTGTATCGCATCTTTTTTTTTAATTACTGATTTTCATGGTGACATGAAATAAGTAATATGGTGAAATGTGTTTCAGTAATGAAGTTCCAATGGAGTATTTTCCGTTATGTCTTAGAAAACCCAGAAAATTCTCATTCTGGTTAATAGGCACCGGATTTGAATTTTAGACCTCCTGGATACGAGTCTCAAAGCAACATGATTCAGCCAACTGGTTTTAAATATTGTTTTAAATCGGTCACATCTATTTAGCCCTTGTTTGTAAATGTTTATATTTCTTCTGTGGGCGCTATATTATTTTTCAACATTCTCAGAGCAGAAAGCAAACAGTTATTTGCAAGGTCTTAGAGTTGGTGACTTAAAAGGACTTGTCCGTTATATGCCGAAGTTGCAGACTATTCTCTGTGTTTATATACTGCTTATTAATAACGGAGAAGGATCTTTGAGGAGCGAACTTCGAGGAAGATCAATAGGAGTTATTGCTGCTAGTAGAGGTACTTTAACTTCTCGTGCTCCAATAAAAACAAATGTTTTCCAGTGGCGGATTTCTTAATAATAGAGCATGGAATATATTAATTTATTATATCTACTAGGATGTAATATGAGTTTGAAGTTATACTTCCTCCACTCTCATTTTCAACATTTTCCAAAGAATTTAGGAGTACTAAGCGAAGAACATGCTGAGAGATTCCATCAAAACATAAGAGATGGAAACGAGATACCATGATCGATGGGATATCTCCAAGATTGCCTACTATCGTTGGTGTTTGGTAAGACAAAATCCTCGACAGGAGCACAAAATGCCAATCAACGTACCATTCATTTCTTGCTAAAACAGGGGAGAAAATGGTGATCTTAAGATATATTAGTACCTTTTTCTTATTTATTTATACTGTTTTAACTGTACAATTTATACTGTGTAATTTAACAAGGCGCGTGAGCAGTATGTACCACTTTTTGCATTGACGATGAACAGTTCATAATATTAGGCCGAATGATAGCATGTTGATAGATCAAACACATTTGTTGTCATTATGTTATTGGGTTTATGGCTAATATCTTATTATTACATAGTTAACTGCATACCTTGTTTTTTAATCTAATATTTGACGCTCCATAATGGGCGAACTTTACACTTCGTAATTTGAAAAATATATTAATGATTTACAGTATTTCATAACATATCGTGTGTTTATTTTTAAACACCTTGAGGACGTCGGCCAAAGTACGTATGTATAACTCAAATGCTTTGCCCATGCCTTATTTTTTAGCTGTTATATTATAAGTGAATGTCTTTCTTTCTATTTCTTAGTTTAACTTCTATTTTGTAGTACTTTTACATGTCCCACGCCAAGCAGACCTTAAAGATATACGGTCATTCGGGAGAGGATTTTGAACTGTAGATCGCATGCATACTTTCTTGAACACACAAGTTAAAGTACAGTAGGCCCTCACCGATGAGTAATCAACTCAATGTCAGGGCCACCTCCGAGACAACACTAACATTTAAGACTAGATACATCATTCGCGTAAACATTCATAATAAAGAAGGCGAATATGATGTGGATGATTATGATGATCTCAACATATTCGAGGACTACATGGGCCTTAACGATACCTGATATTTGCCCTAGAGGTCAGGAAAAACTTCGAAAAAAAACTTTAGCCAGGAAATTTGTCCCGTTGCCACTATACCACAGTGGTGTACATAATATAAGTGAATTTAATTGGTTGATTTAATTAAATTTTTATTTATAAAATATAAATTATTTAGTTCTAGTTTTCAGAAATTAAAGTTTACCCGTAGTTATTATTTTCTATTCTTTATTCAAAAAATGTTATTCCGGAATAATAGGACTCTTAGCCCATTATTATATTTTATAGTTTTATAGGATAGTAAATTTTCACTCAACTTGAAATGTTTTATATAAAAACTGATAATAGAGTACTGATTTTTTCTTTTTTTCCTTTTTCGCATTTTTAAAATTTGAAAAATTGCAGAGACTTTTCTAATTTATATATTTGACAGAATTAATTTTCTAACTGCTTTTATGGCAGTTTTCTTGACATAAATACCAAGATTTACGCTAGTTCGTTGACTAAATCCATAAAGCTAAAGTAATAAATTTCCAAACAATTATGTCATGACATTAAGTCAACAGCTCCAAGCTGCGATAGTAAAACATTCTTGCCAAACACTAATTTCTCCTCGGCGATAAAATTTCCCGCCATAGCAATAAAACCTTGTAGCCTTCTTGAAAGCTTTTAATGAAAAAATTGGATGTTACTTTAAGTTGATGAGAAAGCCTGTCTGAAAATTTATTGAGGGACTGCCATTCTTCTTAAGTCGTATAACATTAAAAAAAGATATGTAGAACAAAATCTAAATACCCGCGTGAGTTGCCACGGATGGTAGTGTTTCACGATCGTATTCGGGATGATCAGATTTCAAAGCCTGGAACTGACAAAGCTCATTGAGATTTTATTATGAATTTCCTCAATTAAGACAAATGCTAGGTACAATTGTATTATCAAACCCCTTATCATGATAATCACAATTTCATATTATTAAAATTAAGTTGGTGAACTTCCATAATACATTTATGGGGGAAGAAAGCACATTTAACTGGATTACACCAAATATTTTAGACGCAATAACCTACATATTAAAGCACTTAATATGTATGTGTGTGTGTATATATATATTATCAACAACAAAAACAAAGATTAAGCCCAATGGCCTGTTCCGATCTCATTATAGGCCAAATTGGACCTTCCACCTTTTCAGTGGTCTTCCCAACAATCTTCTCCCTTTTGGTTTATAATTATACATTCTTCTAGGTATGCGCTGTTCTTTCATTCGTAATACGTACTGAAGGTAAACATTTTGATAGTATTTTATTCTTTCACAGGGATTAAATATATTAAGCTCTGTTCTTATATCCTCTCTTTTCTTTTTATCGGTCCTTTGGTATCCTGCTATTGCTCTCAACATCTTCATTTCTGCAGGTTTAACATCCATATATAAGAGATGGAACTACCAATACCTTGTACAATTTTAAAATAGTTTCTTTTCTAGTTCTATTCAATAAAGTAGTTTAATTATGCCACATAGGTAATTGAATCGTTGAATTTTAGTGTGTTTATCTAAATGTCTGTCATTACCTAAATGACATCCCAAATAATTTAAATTCTGAACTTGGTCTATATATATATATATATATGGTGTATCAAAATTAATAGCACAAACTGAAACAGTTGAAAGTATACGAATAAAAGCAAAAAAGTTCTAGTAGACACGGGTCCGCAAACGAGCCATGTGCAAGATAATTGCATATGTGTGGTCACATGCCGCCACTGACTTAATTAAGAAACATTGTCCTAATTAGTACAAATTATTTAAAAAATAGACTTTTCATTTAATTTCCATTTCATATTGCTTCAAAATTCACTTATAGCTTAAACTACCAAGGGTTGCAATTATTACTTTACATGTTATACAACATACACCCGTAGAGGGCCTACCTATTAAAGGAGGTATTCGAAGTTTCGTCCTTGCATTTCGTTGCACTATTAGACTCGTCTCTGCAGTGAGTTTCGAATTCTTTCAAACACCCCAGGATCATCCCGGAATTCTTTACAAACCGTAACGTTAGTGGCGGCTCATGACCATGTATTTCCAATAATAAATCTCGCACACGGTTTGTTTGTGGACTCACGTTTACTGGAACGTTTTTGTATCTAATACCGTATACTTTCAACCGTTTCAGTTTGAACTTTTAATTTTGATACACCCTGTACATTTATATATATATATATATATATATATATATATATATATATATATATTTACATATACCGGTAATTCCTGAGTACCTCAGGTTGTTAGAGCGCTAGACGTATAAAGTTAGTAACTCGGGTTCAAATCCCGACTGAGGCTTTTTTTTTTCTTTTCATGTCATATTTGCCTTCATTGCTAAATGTCAAAAATATAGTTATAACGTCTAAACATAGAAGCGTTACTGCTATAAAGTAAAAATTCTCTTTAAAAATGCTTACTTGTTATAGTAGCCACTAGATGGCAGTTGGAACGATATCCTGCTACCTCTCGCGTAAATTGAGAATAATATATATATATATATATATATATATATATATATATATAAGAAAAAATGTTTGTGTTAGGATTCCTTAATAGCTGAGTTGGTTAGAGCCACCCAACATACATTATATTAAAAACCGAAATTTTTATAAGACAGCCTAATATAATCTAATCACTAGTACAGTTGCAAACTGATGGAAATAAATCGATTCTCAAAATTGGCAGGTTCGTATGTGTATTCAACGTGTCCTGGATTCTACTCTTCGAAGATCCATATATATTTTTCGTAAAGTTAAGTTGCAGACCTTTGTAAACAGATGTCTGAGGCGTATTTTAAATGTAAGATAGCCGGAAATAATAACTGAAGAACTGTGGAGAAAAACCGACCATTCCCCAATATGTCACCACATAAAACAAAGAAAGTGGAATTGGATAGGCCACACATTGAGAATACCAGACGAAACCATCGAGAAGACTTGCACATCCGCAAGGAGTAAGAAAGAGGGGACGACCTAGGAAGACTTGGAAGCGATCAGTAGAGGAGGAAGCAAAGGAAAGAGGGAAAAGCTGGAAACAAGTGAAATGGCTGGCTGGAAGCACAGTACGCTGGAGGAACTTTACTGCTGTCCTACGGTCCACTTTGGAATTACAGGAAATAAGTAATAATAAATAAATAAGTAAATAATGCGTTGTCTTTGAAGAAGACGTCCATTTCTTAATTAAAAATAGTATTGAATATGTTAAAACATAAGTCTGGAAATATTTTCAAAGTAGACTATAACAAACTTATATCCTTAGATATCGATTAATCTCGTGGCATAATAGTTATTCTTAAAGATCGAAAATGGGGATTAATAGGTGATTTGAGATGAATATACACACGTAATCCTTGCAAATTATCTGATTTTATTTCATATTTATATGGAATTTAGTTTGTATGCATAAATATAAAATTATTCTTAATTAATCGATACTAAAATACATCCTTGAAACGAGCTCAAAAACGACTGATTCTTAAGTGATGTTATAGCTATACATATGTTAATAAATTCATAAACTCAGTTATGAATGTGGAATGAGACAAAATTAATAGTACTTGAAATAAAAAAAATACAGGGTTATTGAATTAACATTGGCAATCGATAAAATGAAATGCAAATTTCATCATAACTCTAAAAATACATTTTGTAACGCGATATCATTTATTTTAAGTTAATCGTATAATACTCGTACTTCTATAATTATAATTAAGTTTGCAATTTTTTATATATTACAGTAAGTTGAATCTTTTCAAATAAATTATAGTATTTAATTTATAATTTTCAGCCTTTTTTAAAGACAGCAAAGTAGTGAAAATTATCCATAGAATGAGATAAATAATTTTATCGTCTCTTAGGGACTAAAAGCATTACATAGTTTTCAAAAATAAATGTCCTACCTTTAAAAACACCTGAAGAACAGATTAAAAATATTGTATATATCCATTCATAGTAATTCTGCCCGAGGGCAGGTCTTTTACTGCAATCATAGCATTTTCGTGCTTTGCTTTGCAGCTTTATTAAGGAATTGTAAGTGTGGTAGCTTCCCGTTGCTTTCCACACCGGTGAATGATGATAATGATGAGGGTGATGATGATGGCCGGATGATTTTCCGGGACCGTTGGGCCCTAAGCGTCGTGACATTTGTCTTACAGGTGAGACAAAAACCGAAAAAAACTCACCCAGGACACTGTCCCGACCGGGAATCAAACCCGGGCCCGCTGCGTGACAAGGCAGCACGCTACCTCACGACCACAAAGGTGGACATTGTATATGTATACAGGGTATAACAGGACCTCACCGACAAAATGATTCTTTTTGACGTCAAAACACCTATTGTTTGTACACTTATTAAGAAAAGTATGCCGTTTTTTTTTATAAATTATGCGTGTACAATTGTTAGTATTCAATTCCGACCCTTACGGGTGAACACTTTCAACTGCGCTTAATTCATAAACGACGTTATATGTTCTTCACAAAAAATGATCTTCTCTGCTTGGCCTATGATCCCTATCATTTCGTCGGTGAGATCCTGTTACACCTGTGTGTGTGTGTGTGTGGTGTGTGTGTGTGTATGTATGTATGTATATATATATATATATATATATATATATATATATATATACATCTAACTTAAATAAGTAATTAATTTTCTAAAAGTTTTACAGATGATAAAATTGTTTCCAATGTTGGGCCCGCTGACTAGATATTGAATATAGCACAAAATGTTATAATAGTATATAAAATACATACAATTCGTAGTTAAATATCTCAAACAGATATATGACTATTGAAGCATTGGAACAATAAATTCTACATGCAACAGTGTTGTATAAATATTTTCGATTTTAAAAAAAATAGCAATATAGCTACTTTTTCATACTTACCAAGAGTTTATCGTTACTGAATGCTAATTATAAACTATTTATGTCATAAACCGATAATTGTGTCTCATACTGTTGATAAAATTGCCTCTTCCTGTTGATAAAATTGCCCCTTCCTGTTCGTAATGAGAGATATCTCCGAAATGTAACTTTTTGACAAGGATATCTATTCAACAATGTACGATCGATAAGGTACAACAAGAATTGCCAAAATAAAATAAATTCAAAAAATTACAAAAAAAAAGATTAGTTCTGTTGCTCTAAAAAATATTAATTGTTGTATAATTAATCTGTATTAATGTTAATAGTTATTTCTCATACAATCATCTGTTATTGATTTTTCCCAAACCAAAAGAGATTTAACAGTAAATATATGCTATTTATAACTATACAGCCGGCTTAGAAATCGTTCAGAAGTAAGATCGGAATACATAACCTCACATTTGATAAATATAAAACATTATAATTATTTTTAGCTTCTGATGTTGTATTATTCGCTAAATAGTCACTCCAAATCCAACGCAAGGTTGAGTTTTTCTTTAGACAAAATCACTCGCGACTTTTTCCGCTCGTGATTTCTTCAGAAAAACACAACCTCTAGTTAGATTTTGACAAAACATGCAATCAGAAAATGAAGCTGTATAGAAAACGTTGAATTTATCCTTCACGTACAAAAGTTACATCGTGTATATTTTATAAGCTCCATAGAAGTCTTATGTCCGCAACCATTTTAAATACTTAATAGAAATATCTCTAACTACATTATTTATATTTAAAGTGCATGATGTTTATTGAACAAATAGTCTCATAGTGCACGGCGCCACTGTGTGACAAGGTAGAAATGACTCATAGGAAAAAGATGTATATGCGAAATGCTTGGATGGTTTCCTAGCTTTCCACCTTGAAGCAATTTCGAGATTAAAGTTTCAAATGAGAGGAGGTTTGGTGTATGTCTGAGGGACTTTGTTTGCTCAGTGGCATTTTATTGCCCTCCGCTGGAGGGGTTGTGGGTATATGTGCAGTTATATTGGAGTGGGGGAGATAGCTATTTGCTCATCCCTCTGTCAATCGCTGTATATCACTCCGCAGGTCAATGAACCCTCAAAAACATTGCATCAATAAAACCCTTTTTTATTAATATTTTTATGCTCATTGTTTATATTGAATCTCAGAAAAGGAGATCAAATAGAACTTACGGTGAACCCAGAAGTTTCTAGAAAGTGAAAAATTATCATAGTGCCTAATTTCACAAAATCGAAACCTTTGCTTGTATATATATATCACACCTTTCAGGGATCAGCAATTGAGAGGATTGATAAGGCCTTCCAGATAGGGAAATAATAATAGATGGGCTAGAATTATTGACCGTGCAATCTGTACGACTCTTTGACGCCTTTTCCACTGATTGCGTATAAGTGAAATAGAATGATAGGGAGAAGTAGGATGTGAAATAACAATCACAATTATATAAGCGTAACAGATGTAAAAATATAATTTTACTTATTTTCCATTTTATTTAACCATTCAGGTCTACTATTATTATTGTATTAATTTACCATGAAAAACTGGTATTATTCATTAAAATTAACAGAATGATAAAACACCTTAAGATTCTTCAAAAGTAATGAATATTTTTAGCCAAGTATACTACATTAGCTATTACCGGTATAATATGCAAAATTAGTGTTTGTGAATTAGGCGTTCTTTGGCTACAGTTATAGTAACTATACAAACATATTTGTATTCTAAACACTTTACTCTCAAATACAAACGCATATAAAATTATTACAAATATTAATAAAAGTAAAATTGTTTCTGAAGTAGGTAAATACTTATTAATTCATTTTCCTTTATATACCATATTCACCGCTGTGATCTCGAGGCAGTGTGCTGTCTTGTCACGCAGCAGGCCCGGGTTCGATTTCCGGTCGGGACAGGCTCTGGGTGAGGTTTTTTCGGGGTTTTTACTCGCCTATAAGACAAATGTCGGGAAGCTTACGGCCCAACGGTCCCCGAAAATCATCCGGACATCATCATCATCCTTATCACTATCATTATTCACCGGTGTGAAAAGCAACGGGAAGCTAGAACACCTATAATTCCCTAGTAAAACTGCAAAACATAGCATGAAAATCCTATGATCGCAGTGAAAGACTTGTCCTCGGGCAGAATTACTGTGGATATATATATATATATATATATATATATATATATATCCGATTTCCGATTGAGGGTCTTTCCACTTTTCAGCGGTTGCCCTTTTACCAGCCGGCTGCTGGCCCTTCACATCCACATGTGTCAATCATAGAGGTAGATTATACACTGCTCAAAAAAATTAGGGGATATTGTAGAATAACCTATTAAGACTATGTTTTTTGGAATAGTATTAGATGCAATCACTTTCTATTACTCCAAGATAATGTAAATAAGAGTTTGAAGTTGTTACGTAACCTCGGTACCACACCAGAGGGCAGTGTCTGTACTGTTGATGTGAAAGGGTGGTGTGGGGGTGAATGTTTTGTTGCTGTTTTTAAATCCAGTCCAATTTTCAGTTAGTGAATGACTTGCCTTAGGGACAGTGATGCCTCGACAACGTGATTTACCTGAACCAATGGCTTGGAGGGCCATAGGAAGGATGGAAGCTGGACAGACACAACAAGAGGTGGCACAAGCCATTGGGGTGTCTCAAAGCGTGATTTCCAGTCTTTGGAATCATTTTCAAAGACATACTGTTCACAGAAGAGCCGGACAAGGTCGACCAAGGGCAACAACAGCAAGGGATGACCGTTACCTCTTGTTAACAGCCCGTCGGAATAGACAGCAGAATGCAACTCAACTGCGAAATACACTTCAAACAGCAACAGGACGCAGGGTGTCAACTCAAACTGTCCCTAATCGACTGCATGGAAGTGGTCTCTATGCCCGTAGGCCCATGGTGTGTACCAGGTTAACTCCACAACACCGTAGAGATCGCAGAAACTGGGCGGAGGAACATCGTGGGTGGAGGCATGCTGAATGGAGATCAGTTCTTTTTTCTGATGAGTCGCGATTCAACATGGAATGTGATAGTCGGCGTATATTCATCTGGAGAGAAAAAGGGACATGAAACAATCCAGCTTTAGTACGTGAAAGATCCCCATATGGTGGCGGTGGATTGATGGTGTAGGCAGGAGTCAGTAGTGGTGGACGTACGGACCTCTACGTTATCCAAGGTGGTAGGTACTTTGACTGCGGTCAAGTATAGAGATGAGATTCTCCGACCTTTTGTCGTGCCTTATGCTGATGCCATAGGTGATTCTTTTCTTTTTATGGACGATAATGCACGACCCCACAGAGCTGGCTTGGTGGACGACATGCTGGAAGTGGAGGGTATCGAGCGTATGCAATGGCCAGCTTCCTCGCCGGACTTAAATCCGATTGAGCATGTGTGGGATGCATTAGGCAGGTGCATTGCAGGCAGACCAGCACCTCCCACAACTGTTCCAGAGCTGCACATTGCTCCTATGGAAGAGTGGCCACGTATCCTCCAAGAACTCATTGCTAACCTCATTGCATCAATGCCATACAGGTGTGAGGCAGTGCTGGCCGTTCGAGGAGACCATACACCATACTAAAGAAACATTTTCACCCATGTTAATGTTGCTTTGTTTGTTTGCCATATTCCTAATCAGGATCTCTTTGACATCTGGTGTGGTACAGAGGTTACGTAATGACTTCAAACTCTTGTTGACATTCTTTTGGAGTAATAGAAAGTGATTGCATCTAATACTGTTCCTAAAAACATAGTCTTAATAGGTTATTCTACAATATCCCCTAATTTTTTGAACAGTGTATATATTATATATATATATATATATATATAAATGATTTCCTTTATGAGAACTATTTCTCTCTCTCTCTCTCTCTCTCTCTCTCTCTCTCGTGCATTTACCTCAGAAACTAGTTACATTGTGGGTTAATTTGCGTGGGTAATTATTTCATATGTTATAAAGTTTTTTAACGTTTACCTTTTACACTAGTAGATTGATTTAAAGATGGAAGTTAGTTACATGCAGACTTGCGATGATTAATAATGTGAAGCTACATTAGCCAGTGTCCAGTCTGTGTTTGATGTAATGATTTATCGTCGGCACTTACTATTGGATAACTGTCTGTTGTAATTACTGGCTAAAACAACTTCACTTCATTAATATTCACAAAACGTGGCGTTTTTAGTAGTTTACCAATGTAATTCTAGTGGATCATAAGTTTTAAGTTATCCATTGATAACTACCTTCTCTCTCTCTCTCTCTCTCTCTCTCTCTCTCTCTCTCTCTCTCTCTCCATCTCTCTCCATCTCTCTCCATATTTACAAACACAGCGTATTGGGGAATAATATTTAACTTATTTTTTGTTAGTTAAACATAAATGCTACAATTCGTGTTCCACCAAGATGTATTTCACGCGTTATTTACAGTTTTTGTTGAACAATTATTGTCGTTGTTGTAAGAGTTGATGGAAGATTCTAGTGAGGAATTCTGTAACGTTAACTATGTTGAAATGAAGTTCCAGAATATTTAGCAATTCGTAGTATAGCTAGTTGATCTCTGGAGGACATGTTGCATTCAGTCATCAGATGGTTATTTTTCTGGGCAGTTGCAATAAGGTGAAGCAGTATTGTTCATTCTGCGTAGGTAAGATTTAAATCCATGGTTGGTGAGAAATTGTGCGGTTATGTAGTGAGGTCATAGAGAAAGGGACAGTCTGTGAGGACGTTGGAGATCAACATTTTTGTATGGGCAGCGTCATTGGATTTGATGTAAATTGAATCCCTGATTGATTCGTAGTGTTATTTTAATTACTACTTGCCTCGCGTTGTAGTTATAGAGTTGTAGCGGGTAGAAGTTTTGTAGCTGGCGGCTATTTTAGCGAGATAGTCAGCTCTCTCATTCCCTCGAAGACCTGCATGTCTACAAATTTTTAACGTTATATCACGTAACTTTTATGACCATGTAAACATGAAATGCCTTCCCAAATGAATGTGTCCCCACCTCAAAGACAGCAAAAACATTTTAGAAAAAATTCCAATTCCTATATTCATACTTAACCCTTAAATTGGCAAAACACAAATTTCTTCCGTTAGTTATTTGAATGTGGCGGACCGCACTGAAAACGGAATCTTGTATAACTGTTATTATTATGTATATTGTATAATTAGACACACAATTAAGTGGTTTCTTTTTGTTCGTTTTCTTCTGATTTATTTAAAATGTTAAATTAATTAAACCAACTAATGTATCCAAAAGGATACATTACGAATTTAAGGGTTAACAAGAGGAATGCGTAATTAACGATTATGATGAACAGATGATTTGGGGGACTATTTTGTCCTTAATGCATTTTGATATTTATCACCCAGAATCTTATCCTGATCGAACATCGTATCCTGACTTGCCAAGTCGAAGGCAACCAACTTTATTCCTAGACCACAGGCGATAGACAATATGTATTTCCTTTGATTAATTAATTTTGTTTAGCTCATATTTTTGCTAGGACTATAATCGCGAACTCGTGTTCAAGTTCCTAATTCGTTGGTGCTACAGAACCTGCGGAGGTTCATGACAGCGCGGACATATACTTCTATATTCTGAGCTAATATTTTCCAGTTATCCCCTATCCCTTTGAATTTTGCAAGTAATTTTTCCTTTTCAACTGTTCACTAACTACTGTAAAGGGAACTGGACTCTATTCGCTTCTAGTCGGAAAGAAGTCTCGTCTTGAATTTTGAACTGAAAATTCAATCCATATTGACTGGAATTGTTCTCGTGACGCTACGTTCTTAGGCGAACGTGTTATACCTAACACGATACCTTATTTTTTACAAAGTTTGATATAAAATTGCCCGTAACAAGAAATTCAATTTTTAACATATTCGACCTTTGTGTGTGTGTATGCGTGTTTATGCATTTGTTGGGTTCACTTGATTGTAAGTAGGTGTATATGATATATATAGTTACAAAAATGTAATTTCCCTTATAGCATTGGTTAACTTTATCCATATTTAAATTAAATAGAATAGCAACTAAATAAATCCACATTTCACATTTGGGTATTTTCTATTTTTCTTAATCCTTACATTGGCGGAACACTAATTTCTCGTGCCGGTTATTTTATTGTGTCCAACCTCAGTGAAAACAAAATTATGTAAAAGTATTACTGTATATTGTGTATTCCGACACACATTTAAATAATTTATACCCGTTCGTTTTATCATAATTATTATATAATAATTTAAGTGAATGAATATTACAGGATACATTGCCAATTAAAGGGTTAATTGAACTCTTCTCGTACTTAAAACAGAATTACATGTTTGTAAAATACATTCTATAAAAGAATATACTAGTTGCGAATATATTTATTTATTTTTAAAAATATATATATTTACAATATAAACTGCGCAATGATCTGTTTGACTGTTCGTGCCTATTTTCATTCCACGATTAAAAAAATTCACACACACACACACATTATATATATATATATATATATATATATATATGTAATATATATATATATATGTAATATTGAAATGCGATTTTGTTATTGTACAATTAAAATGTACACACTTAAAATATAAAATTATAAAATAGTTATCTAAAAGCTCCGTCTCCTCAAGTTGACGGACTTTTAGGTATTTTATAATTTTATACTATAATTATGTGACTAATACCTCAACGGAATTTTATCATGAATTTTATTAATGTTTTTTTTTTTTCAAATGCCCCAGGTTTTGTCTTTCGACATTCCTGGTCTCTCTCTTGGCATGGCGTACTTGTAACCCACTTCTGAGGTTGGGGCGCCTGGAAGGCGGGGTTACGTTGCCCCGATAATATGATGGGTGATGATGATGATAATGGTGCGCCGAGAGTCCCTAATCCTAAGCTTAACCTAAGATGAATATGAATGACGATGATTGCGATGGCCATATGATTTCGGGGACCGTTTGGGCCTTAAAGTTTTCCTGACATTTGTCTTACAGGTGAGGAAAAACCCCGATAAAAACCTCACCCAGAAAAACTGTCCCGACCGGGGATCGAACCCGGGCCCGCTGTGACAAGGCAGCACGCTACCCCGAGAGCACAGCGGGGGACATTTTATTAATGTTGATTAATTAAAATTTAGCCTACAAAACTAAATTAAAGCAACCCGCACACTTCCATACATAAAGACACTAAATTAAATATCATGTATGATTATATAGGCCTACTATAAAAAATGAATATCGATAACAATCACCATATTGAAGTTTTCATCAACAGTATACTTTTCTTCATTGAACCCCAATTTTGTCCTTTCTCAATTTTCTTATGTGCCCAAGAATTTTCAGCTTTTCTCTTCGCCAGTCCTGTTGGACAACTTCGAACTTGAAGGGAGAGAGTATAGCTTCGCTGTGTCATGTAGGCAACTTCTTTTACACTATTTCCATGCGTATAGTCTAAGCCGTACTTGCAGGCGTTACCGTGAATTTGTTTTATTAAAGGGAAACAAAATTGTAAAAATACGACGACAAATGCTACGAAAAAGGATTATAAGATTGGACATTGCGAAAGAAATACAATTCAAGAAATAATAAAATGAGTTGAAAAATTTCTGATATATGCCATCTGGGAAAATGAAGAAAAATATTGGAAGAGGCAGAATATTTGAAGACAGAAGGTTGAAGAGTTTCAAGATAGGATGATAATGTGTGACCAGGAATATGTTAATAACATTGTACAAACTGTGAGTAAAAAACATAACTATTTAAGCTCCAGCATTATTCAATACGAAAATATGACGTAATGATAAGTAGCTAATGTTCGCGTAGCGAAAATAGGGAAAGGAGTTTTCAGTAGGAGTGTCGCAGTCTTAGTATAACTGACCGTGAGTGCACTGAATTATTTCCGTTGTTCTTTGCGCTAGCTTGTCTCGAGTGATTACATCATAGATCATCATATTGATGGAAACTTTTCAGCAATACGTTAAATATTTTTTTACTCACAATTAGTAATGCATTTAACACAGATTAGGAGATAATAATAATAATAATAATAATAATAATAATAATAATAATAATAATAATAATAATAATAATAATAATAATAATAAAAAAAGTAAAGTAAGTAAAGTAAAGTGATCCCACAACAGACCCGGAGGCTCTTGGGGTAGTAGGAGGTTAGGGCTCCCACTTTTTCTAGACAATCGGCACTTTGTGTCAGCCGGGTTGTCAGCCCTGCGTGACGGCCGCCTTTACCCCCAGAACAAGCGTCTGGCACTCATTTACGTTAGAGGCTGAGTCGACCCCAGGGCCATAGTGCCGCCAGAGGGTTTGGGTCAGTTTAAAAATCCTGACACCAACGGGACTTGAACCCTCGACCCTCTGGTTTGTAGCTCACTGCCTTAACCACTACGCTACGGCGTGCCCCCATAATAATAATAATAATAATAATAATAATAATAATAGTTATAACGGTCAAAATTAAGATTGAAGACACTATTTTAGATTATGTTAAAACTCAGTAATTTCATGTCCAGCAAATGGAAGAGGATCGGTTACCAAAATCTGGTTTGGAATAGAAACCTGAGTGAAGACGAGGCAGAGGAAGGAAAAACATCTACAACCAGGAGATTGGGTGGACCGACAAAATTGGCTATTGGGAATCGGACGATGTCAAAGACAATAATCAACCGATGATCTAACTATCTAATAATAATAATAGTTCTGTAGTTACATTTAGGAGTATAGGGCATCAGTAAGAGCTTTCCACCGGACTTGATTACTGGCAACAGATTTTCACATCATTCTAAGATTTTCCTATCCCCTTCACCTCATCGTAGAAAGTTTGCTTCCAGGAACCACATGGCCGTCATCTCTTGCTGGCTCCCTGAGGGTTCCAATCAAGGGCACATCTTTCAACAGAGTCAGGGTTTTTCTAGGAATGTGGCCTATTAAGTGTCATTTTTTTCCTCCTGGTTTGCAACTCCACCGGATACTTGCAACTTCAGACCAGTGTATATTACATATTCTATGCAAGCAGCTATTTTTAAATGTTTGTTGTAGTTTTTGTTCCGTTGTATTGTTAATTATCCAGGTTTTGGATCCTTATAATAATACAGATTTAGCATTGCTTCTGGAGATTTTAAGTTTAGCTTGTCTTGAATTTTTTTTTCAGCTATTTCACAGAGCGAATTTTTGCTTTATTTATTTTTTATATAATTTAAAGTAGATCCTGTTTTTGTAAAAGTACTTCCAAAATAAACGAGTCTACTTCATCTGTAACATGGATTTCCAGTTTTATTCTACTACGTATCGTCATAACAGCTGATTTTTAAAATTAGAAATCAGTTAGGTTTACATTATTTCAATAATATTTTATATTGGTTTATCTGTAGACATCAAGATTTTATCGCGTCTTAGGATCTCCAGGTGTAATTTTCTCGGTTTCTCTCATTTTCCCCTGCCATAATTTTCATTTTACCATTTCTCCATACTCATCTCATACATTTCGTTTCATTTGGTTCGTCTGCCCCTGTTACGATGCATGAGACGTGGTCGGCCGGCACCATTGCCGTTAACAGACTTTTAAAAATATTGGGGCATCATCTCATCTCATCCCTCTACCCGACCCTGAGTTTGAAACGAGTTAATATTTATTTATTTTCTGATATTCTAAGTAATATTATATAATGTATTTTACGGTAATTGATAAGAAATAATTTAAATATAAAATGAAATTATGTTTTAAATATGAATCGAGTGAATAAAAAAATGTATAATTGTAGGCTTTCACGGCCGGCATCTTGATCCATATTTGGTTCGTCTTCCGGGCTTATAGGCCGTGGTCCGGTTGTCTTCATACTCGACGTTTCGTCTACTGCTGCGGTAGGCCTCATCAGGAGATACTGCGTGCTCTCTGTGAACTCCTCAACAGTCGGCAGTCTGCAGTCGACTGTTGAGGAGTTCACAGAGAGCACGCAGTATCTCCTGATGAGGCCTACCGCAGCAGTAGATGAAACGTCGAGTATGAAGACAACCGGACCACGGCCTATAAACCCGGAAGACGAACCAAATATGGATTTTAAAAAATGTGCTCTTTAGAATAATATCTTACGTACTAATATGATTTCCCTATAATTGAAGACTGATGCCGGTTCTTCGAACCTAAAGAGCATGGTTTTCTGTTTCCTAATTTAATGTTTTGCCCTTGAATTGACAATATTTCCTGTAAGATACATTCGTTCAATTTATTCAATACTTTTAATGAAACAATAGAAAAAAAGTACTTCAATTTGTGTCGAGTTACACAATACACAGCTATAATTTACAGTTTTACATTATTTTGTTTTTATTGTTTTCCTTCTCTATTGTCAAGTATACTTTGACACTTATGACAGATTTTACAGGATGCGTTTGTTAAATAAAAAAATAATAGGCATGAGAATTAATTTTTGCCAATTTAAAGGTTAAAAATAGTTTATTTTAATTTAAAAATGTGTATTAGGCATAATATATTTTCATCTGAGTTAATTTCAATAGAAAGGATGTAGGGTTTTTGAGAATTGAAGTGTTGTGTTTTGATTATAAATTCGGATTTTTGTAATTTAATATTCTGAAGTCCGGTGTTTAAGGTCGGTGGCTTGTATTTTATGACAGCCACACGTCATGGCCACACCCTCGTCATATCAGGAGATCAAACCTGACAGTGTATACCGTGGATGATGCAACGTCCACAGATTTACTTGCTTCTTCTTTCATATATTTTTAATTTATTATTTTTCCCTTCAACCGCTGCCCAAAATCTCATAAATTTCCACCCCAAAGTCATCATTTGTCTTCCCTTTTGCGTCACATCTGCAAAGTCACGAAAACTATATAAAAACTCTGTATTAAATGATGGTTCCAGGGTATGACCCTACCACTAATCAATACTTTTCGATGTCTTTTTCTTCAATGTTTTTGGCATGCAGTATTTATCTTCCCTCTTTAACACTTGTAAAACGCAGCGCCTTTAGCTTAGATAGTTAAGGCAATACGCCACAAACCGGATGGTCGAGGGTTCGATTCCCAATGAAGACAGACATGTTGTACTAGCCTAATTTTTCTGGCAGCATCAGGACCCAGGGTTCGACTTAGCCTCTAATCGTGGTATCAGATTATGTTTTGAGAAAAGAGTCGACCGTCATACAGGGCTGACAATCTTGTTGACAACTCGTGTTGATTGTCTAGCAAGGCGAGAGCTTAAGCTCCTAACACCAATAGTGCAATCATTTTATTTTTATTGAATATTGCTTGCCTGATGCCCAATTAAATCACTGACATTATCGAACCGATGGTTTATAGCCGCGCAGACATAAGCTATACACACATCCCTATCCTGAGCTATTGTTTTGCAATTTATGTATAATTTATTTCCCTCTAATCATGGTTAATGTTATTCTCCCACCTCATTCTGGGTCTACAACTGGGCATTTTCTCTCTGGTTTTCCTATAAGAAGCTTTCATGCTACTTTTTCATTCCCCATTCGTGCCAAATGTCCTGCCCATCGCAGTCTACTAGACTTAACTGTTCTTATTATATCTGGTTCCCTATAAACATACTATAATGATGACACATTTATATGTTTTAACTAACTTAACAGAAATTATAAAACATTACTGATATATATATATATTTAAGTGTTAACATTTTACAAACTAAATGTTGAGACATGTAATGTAAACAACAATCAATGCGTCTGTTATTTGTAAACAATCGGTTTAATATAATATTAATAGAAGATACTCAGAAACTACACGAATATGTCTGTGCTTTAAAAGTTCGTCTCCCCTTTATGACGCCACGTCGTAACTTGAATTTCCTCAGAGCACGTTTCATTTGTTATTTATTTAGCTAAAAGTATGTGTATTTTTCCTTGTTGATTTAATTGATTCACAACATTTCACAAAATATATATTTCCACTAATTTTCACAGTTTAGTAGAGATGTTGTCTGAGTGATTTCAATTTTTCCTTGCTGATTTAATTGATTTACAAAATATATATTTCCACAAATTTTTACAGTTTAGTAGAGATGTCTGATTTCATATAAGTAACCCATCGTTTCCGGTGACTTATTACAGAATAACATGCTGTTGATATGTTAATACTAATAAAATTCATTGTTAAAACCGTTGAAGTGGAGAGTCATAAAATAAAATAAGTTAAAATATACCTTCTTAGGTAAAATCCGTCGTCCTCAACTTATAAAATATGTAATCTTTATGCCTGTAGGCTTTTCAGAACATCCGTTCCATCTTCAGCAGGTCCCTCTTCGCTACAACGTCCAGTATGATGTTTGATGCTGCTGGTCCTAATGTGGCGTTGTCGTGATTAAAGCTTCTTCCTGACGATATCGTATAGTGGGTTGTTTAGTCTGGGAGTGCTTTCATTTATTAAAAGCTTGTTGTCTATTTCCTTGTTAATTTCCAGGTCTTCCAATATGTTGATTTTAGTTGGATTTCCCTCTTTGTGTACTATTGTAAATTTTAGTTGGATTTCCCTCTTTGTGTACTATTGTAAATTTTAGTTGGATTTCCCTCTTTGTGACAATAGTACACAAAGAGGGAAATCCAACTAAAATCAACATATTGGAAGACCTGGAAATTATCAAGGCAATAGACAACAAGCTTTTAATAAAAGAAAGCACTCCCAGACTAAACAACCCACTATACGATATCGTCAGGAAGAAGCTTTAATCACGACAAAGCCACATTAGGACCAGCAGCATCAAACATCATACTGGATGTTGTAGTAAAGAGGGACCTGCTGAAGATGGAGCGGATGTTCTTAAAGGCCTACAGGCATAAAAATTACATATTTTATAAGTTGAGGACGACGGATCTTACCTAAGAAGGGATATTTTAACTTATTTTATTTTATGTTGATGTGTTAGTCATGTAACACGTCTTTTGGATCTTAATAAGATGGATCATCTTGAAAAGATGATAGATTATAGAGAAATATAAAAATTAATGAACAATCATCATCGGAAAGAGTACTTAAACGATATCTCTTATCTAAAATGAGCTGAGAGATTTCTATGACGGAGTTTTTAAATAAAAAGGTTTCAGTAATGAGTCACCCGAGATCATTGATTACTTACATCAAAACGCCTGTCAAATATCCTTGAACAATTGTGAAATTTACGGCAATGTAATATTCCACCCTGTGTTCCTGCTAAGGATTATAATTTATCTTAGAAATATTATTAGTATTATTAGGAAATTTATAATAATAATAATAATAATAATAATAATAATAATAATAATAATAATAATAATAATAATAATAATAAAAATAATAATAATAATAATAAAAAAAATAATAATAATAATAATCCATCTATAGTAATTCTGCCCGAGGGCAGGTTTTTCACTGCGATAATAGCATTTGCATACTATGCTTTGCAGCTCTACTAGCGAATTATAGGTGTGGTAGCTTCCCGTTGCTTTCCGCACCGGTGAATGATGATGATCATGATAAAGATGGTCGGATGATTTTCGGGGACCGTTGGGCCTTAAACTTGCCGTCATTTGTTTTACAGATGAGAAAAACCCCGAAAAAACCTCACCAGAAGTCTGTCCCGTCCGGAAATCGAACCCGGGCCCGCTGCGTGCAGCACGCTATCTTGAGACCACAGCGGCGGACTAATAATAATAATTATTATTATTAATATTATTTTTTTTTTCTCCTGGCGCGACAGGCCTACAAGGCCCTTAGCCTACCAGCCGGCTGCTGACCTCACATCCACATGTGTCAATCACAGAGGTAGATGATAATCAGTCAGTGTAGGGGTGACATGTGGTTAGCATGTCGAGTCCCCCAGCCGTTATAGCTGGTTTTCTCAACCTGGAGCCGCTACTTATTGTAGCTACCCAAATGCATCACGATGCTGGGTGGGCACCGGTCCCATACTGGCCGAAAACACCATGAGAAAATTTCTTCCCCCATGGAGACTCGAACCAGCGCAAGTCCCGTAGCTCTGCGCCAAGGCTTCCTGCCTTAACCACCCGGCTACGGCGCGGGACTATTAATATTATTATTATTTATTATTATTGTTACTATTTATTATTATTATTATTATTCTTGTTGTTGTTGTTAAAGTATTAATATTGTTGTAGGCATCTTTGGTTTAGAAAATTTAATTCTTGAATTAATACATTTTCTTTCCTTTGTTTCTGGTTTAATGATTTGAATTTAATTATTCTAGCAGTAATATTCAATATTTGTTTTAAAATAACTAGATTAGATTCTATGATTGAATTTGAAACTTAATATCATATACCTTAAAACTGTGCCAGAAATATGCTTAAATAAATCCAATTACTGCAGAAGGTATTGTTATACACTTTTTTTTTTAATTCTGTGAATAAATGTTGCCTTTTTTTGTGATAACGATAACATTTTTCTTGGTCACATTTGAATGTGTTTCTCGGATTTTATTTGAACACGAGTACTGCATGTGACCATTCATCCCTAGGCTATCACGTTGTATAAAGACTGGGGAAAAAAGAATAACAATGTGAAATTGTATCATCTTCACCATTTCACTTTGCTTCTGCTCTTCTTTTGTTTTCTCCCCTTGCTTTTCTTACAGACATAATCCTACTTCTCCAGTTTCAATATTTTCTTTGTTTCATCACGGTGCTCCAGTCATATTCGGTATTACGTTCCCATGTGACATATATCGTGTAAAGTAACTTCATGATGGAAATTGATTGCTTAGATGTTTCAAGTATCTTTCAAATAATCAAACATAATTTCTAAAAAATTAATTGTAACACAATTTTTACAAAATTTGTAATTTTAAAAATTCTCTTCCTCTCCTATTTTCATTTTATTATATTAACAGGTTGAAGAAACCTGCTGCAACGGCTGGGTGTTCCGACATACTGATCACATGACTCCCCTATACTGGCTAGATGATCGTCCACCTCTATTATTAACACAAGTTGATGTAAGAATAGCTGCCGGCTGATAGGACAAGAGTCTTCTAGGCCCTTAGCACCATAGGGATTTTTTAATTATATAAATTTACGCAATTTATTTATTTTATTTCTTTTTTCAAATGCCCCAGATTTGTCTTTCGACATTCCTGGTTTCTCTCCTGACATGGTGTACTTGTAACCCACTTCTGAGGTTGGGGCGCCTGGAAGGCGGGGTTACGTTGCCCCGATGATATGATGGGTGATGATGATGGTGCGGCAGGAGAGTCCCTAATTCTAAGCTTAACATAAGATGGATATGAATAATGATGATTGCGATGGCTATATGATTTCGGGGACCGTTTGGGCCTTAAAGTTTTCCTGGCATTTGTGTTACAGGTGAAGAAAAACCCCGATAAAAACCTCAACCAGAAAAACTGTCCCGACCGGGGATCGAACCCGGGCTCGCTGCGTGACATGGCAGCACGCTACCCCGAGACCACAGCGGTGGATGTGTAATTTATTTATTTATTCATCATCACGTCTTTTGACCGTTCCATCCTCTCAGAGAAATTGCACTGCCCATATCGCCATGGGTGTTTACATACATATATACAGCCTATATATATATATATATATATATGTAATGGATATCACACTGAGGTACAGACTCAGAGATCCGGGTTCGAATCCCGTCCAGGCATTTATATATATATATATATATATATATATGGTATGATAAGAAAAATAAATGCCTGGACGGGACTCGAACCCGGATCTCTGAGTTGTATATACATACACACACACCTTTCCTTCTTACTCTCTCTTCCCTGTAGATTTGTATTCTAGGATCTTCTTAGGTACTTAGGTATTCGGAATTCAGGCATCCGTAGTGCATGAACATTATTGTTTTTCTTAACTTTCTTTTACTTTTAAGTTTAGTTTAATTCCGATCTTATTGCTTCCTTATTTTTGTCCCTTCTTCTGTATACAGCAACTGTTCTTAAAAAGTTGTATTTATTTATACTGGAGTCCAGTTTTTTTTTTAGTTTTCGCTCAAAATGTACACACATGAAATATGACAGAAGTTGTGTGTGTTCGTTTATTATTTATTTACAGCACGATCCATTACATTGATTTTTTATATATATTTATCATTATAATCTGCATGGTTTAGGAAGTATTAAAGCAATCTTCGTATCTTCTTGTAGCTCTTCCTGCAGTTATGTTACCGTCTGGCTTATACTTCAATAATGACTTAGAGTATGTATTATTTTAATCTTGTTAATGTGGTTCATCCATTCTCTTTCATGGTGTTCATTTTTTTTGTGTTAAAATATTTAATTCTTCCACGATGATGGTATTTTTCAACTTGTATGCAAGTGTGTAAACGGTTGTTCCTCTTAAAAATTTCAAATCTGTTGTTTTTAATTTTCTTCTGTTTGATCTGTTAATGTCCAATTTTTAGTTTTTCAACTACTCCCATTTTATAAAATTTCATGTATACTTTACATAGGTGGACAATCATCCAGTCAGTATAGGGATGATATATGGTCAGCATGTCGGTCTCCCAGCTCATTGTGGCTACCCAAATTCCTCACGA
Source organism: Diploptera punctata (assembly GCA_030220185.1). Taxonomy (NCBI): domain Eukaryota; kingdom Metazoa; phylum Arthropoda; class Insecta; order Blattodea; family Blaberidae; genus Diploptera; species Diploptera punctata. The sequence goes on along the minus strand of JASPKZ010005282.1, from coordinate 52,690 downwards.
TAATGGGTGTGCACCGGTCCCATTCTAGCCGAAATTCCATGAGAAAATGTTTCACTTCACGGGATCTCGAATTAGCATTTGTCCTGTAGCTTTGCGCTGAAGTATCGTGCCTTATACCTCTCTGATACGGCTCGGGAAGGTAGTTTATTATTGTTATGCAGGTATATCAATGAGATGAATCGTCATTTATAAATCAATGCAATTGCTTTCCTATGCTGATGATATCGAGATCATAGCGAGAAGGAGAAATATATACAATGGTCTTTCGAAGCTTTGAAGTAAGAGGCATTACCAATAGGTTTCAAAATTAATTATACGAAGACAAAATATATGGTGGTAGGCAGTAAAAAAAACAAAACAATGCAATCATGAAGTAATGAAATTTGAAAGAGTTTATAGCTTCGAATACCTTAAATCAGTAATGAATGCCACCAATTAATAAAAAAAACTCCAAGCGCGACAGGCCTACAAGGGCCATGGCCTTACAGACGGCTGCTGGCCTCACATCCACATGTGTTAATCACTGAGGTAGACGATCATCTACCCCGTGTAGGGGTGACATGTGGTCAGCATGTCGGGTCCACCAAACGTTATAGCTGGTCTTCTCAACCTGCAGCTGTTACTTATTGCAGCTACCCAAATGCCTCACGATGCTGGGTGGGCACCGGTCCCATATTGGCCGAAATTCCATTTGAGAAAGGTTTTGCGTTAAGGTTTTTTGCCTTAACCACTCGGCTACGGCGCGGGACAATTAATAAGCGAGGAAATTAATACGAGAATAAATAATGCTGATAGATGTTTTATGGTCTACTGGCATTTGAAATCCAAATATATATATATACACAAAACATAATATCTGGCAATAAATAGCAATGAACGAGAAAATTTAATATTGGAAGAAGGAATCCAAATAAAGCAAGTGAAACAAACCAAATATTTGGGAATAATTATGGATAACATTGAAGGTATAGGCAAAGAGAACACAAAACATAGAATTGAATTGAGTAGTAAAATAACATCATCGTTAAATTCCATATGGTGGGATAAGCATATTTGGAAAGACACAAAAAAAATATTGGTAAAACATTGGTGGAATCTGTTGCAATGTATGGAAGTGAGATATGGACAATCAATAAGTACTACAAGAATAGACTAATAGCTCTAGAAATTAATTATTTACGGAGAAGTGCCAGAAAGTCTAGATTAGAACATGTCACAAATAAGGAAATTAGAAACATAATGGAAGCAAAAGAAAGCATAATTGAAAGAATTGAGGAGAAGGAATTAAAGTGGTTAGGACATGTCTTAAGAATGGAAGATGAGCGATGGCCGAAGCAACTATATGAATGACATCCGAACAGAAAGAATAAAAGAGGGAGACCAAGGTTAACATGGAAGGAAAACATGAAGACAGTAATGCAAGCTAGAGTTATTAAATGCTGTCTATACAAAAGCTCATGAAATCGTACGTGTTCGGTTGTAAAAACTGGACATCGTATCAATTGGATATATTGAAGGTTGCAACTTTCGAAAGAAACATATCACGTAAATATATCGCCTAATTCAGGAAGATAATAGTCGAAGAATTATATATATATATATATATATATATATATATATATCGGAAATGTACCAACTTCATAAACCACGTTTATGTAGCCTCAATAAAAACACACAGATTAAGATGGCCGAATACATACAAATAATGGATACAAACGGGAAACCTGAGAGGATGATCCAATCAAAGGCAGATGTTAAGAGGTCATCTGAGAGACCAATGCTTACATGTTTGAATGAAGTTGCTGAGGATGTGAAGAAACTCGGCATTTGCAACTGATGGAAGGTCCACATGACAGAGATGAAGATCTATCCTTCGAGAAGGCGCGACCCAACTTGGGCTTTTGTCCAAATTATTATTATTATTATTATTATTATTATTATTATTATTATTATTATTACCATTGTTATTATTGTTATTATTGTCTATCTGGAATTGTTAATTGTAGATATTCTTTCATAACTTTTTTGTTGAGATGACCAAAGAGAAGGTTGAATAATATTTCGGTAAAAATTAGGGAACTAGGTATCGGAAATATGAACTGGATTCAGTGTATCAGAAGATAGGGACAAAAGAGTCTTAATAATGTAGGATTTAACCTGGGGGTCCTTAGTCATACTATCTCTATCTATCTTCGGGTTTTTACAGCTGCTGCCGTCTTCCCGTGCCAAACCTCCAAAGCCTACGGTCTTGGGCATCTTCGATGCTTAGCCCTCTAGCTTGCATTACTGTCTTCATGTTTTCCTTCCATGTTAACCTTGGTCTTCCTCTTTTCTTCTTTCTGTTAGGATGCCATTCATATAGTTGCTTCGGCCATCGCTCATCTTCCATTCTTAAAACATGCCCTAACCACTTTAATTCCTTATCCTCAATTCTTTCAATTATGCTTTCTTCTGCTTCCATTTTGTTTCTAATTTCCTTATTTGTGACACAGTCATACCATTAGTTTATTATTCATTCAGTACTGATAAAATTCATATTAAAATTCCGATGAAGTAAATAGTCACAAAGTAAAATGTTAGAAAAAATACCTATTAGGCGCCGTTATCCTCAACTAGGTTAAACTTAAAAAAAAGAACTGTAGGCCTTTCGGAAACCGGCTTCCATCATCAAGAGATGTGTATACGCTACTAACTGTTGTTGTGTTATTATTTTTCGACGCTTTTAACATCAGCGGTCTTCCAGTGTCGCTGAAAGACCGCTACTCTCAAAAGCGTCGCAAAACAACAGTTAGTAGCGTATATCTTTCTGCTGGTGATGGAAGCCGGTGTCCGAAATAGGTCTGTTCGACCTTTAAATTCTGAGTTCAAACCGGCGTGAGCCAGGTTAGTTTCTATATTAACTCTGATGATGAAACTTTAGTTAAACTAAGTTGTATCGTCCTCAGGCTGATTTAAAATACTTTAATTGCTTAGTTTCGAAAGGCCAACAGTCCGTTAATAAGTTTTACAAAAAATTAACTTATTTGAGGACGGAAGGGGGTGACGTGCACCTGCCAGCTATTTCTTTTAATGGTTTTTACTTTGTTATTATCATTCAATATTAAATTTATTATTATTTTAATATTATTATTATTATTATTATTATACTGTTATTATTGTTATTATTATTACTTCTTGTTATTCCTCACTACTTATTATTATTATTATTATCTTAACTTCTATCTTATTATTACATTATTATGATTATTCTTCCTTATTATTATTATTATTATTATTATATTATTATTATTATAAGCAAGCAATAAGTGCTTTGAACTCTGTTTGGTGGAGCAAGAATATTACAAAAAAATATAAAATTACGAATATATGAAACCATAATTCAGAACATTTTAACATATGGTGCTGAAGTTTGGCAAATTCCTACCAGGGAAATGAAAATAATTTAAAGTACAGAAATGGATCTTTTAAGAAGATCAGCAGGAAAATCTAGAATGTATAGAATACGAAATAAAGAAATAAGGGAAATTATGGGTGTACAAGATTAGCCAGACATCATAGACATTATAGAAAAGAAAAGATTACTGTGGTATGGTCATGTCAAAAGAATGCCAGAACAAATATTGCCATAAAATTGTTATGGAATGGATCTCAATGGAGAGGAGGAAGAGAGGAAGACCGAAGAAAACTTGGATAGAAGGGGTACAAGCGGCTATGAATATCAGGGGATTGGAGGAAGATCAATGGATGGACAGAGAGGAATGGCGTTTGGTTTCCGGAAGACGGTGGCAGCTGCCATGATACTGGATGATTATTATGATTATTATTAATAATAATAATATTATTATTATTATTAACATTTTGCTAATCAAAATATAAACTTATAATTATATAAATGAATTTAACAAAACCCCAGTTTTCAAGATGTGCAATACAATATACTGTATATTGTTCTGAGAATTTTAGGAAGTTTTCATGTATGTGATATTTAAGATGACTTTTAAAAAGAAAATCGACTCTCCTCCTTTTGCTCTCTTGGAAGAGCAGTAATTTGAAATTTCAAAGGAAGCAAGTGTTTTTTTATGATATTCTAAAATCTCTTAGATTATGAGGGATATATTGTGACAAGACGCTGTGGGGTGAGCACAATGACAGCACGGCGGTCTGAACATTCCAGCGAAGTGATTAGATTGGGGGGGAACGACTCAGACAAAAGGCCGTTGTTATTGGATACCGGGAGTTAGGCACAGGAATTTGAATGGTGAAGACTTTATTGTTAATTATACCGTAAATCTTTTCTCAGAGGGTGAAAGTCAGGCCTATTCATTACCGCACAGATTGCGGGGAGTATTATTTCTCTAGTAATTAAGAAAGAATAACCGAGGTCACATTAATCAGACTGTGTAGGATGGTGTTTACTTTTTGTATTTCGTAAAAAATATGAGGTAACATGCTGTGTGTGTGTGGTTTAAGTATACTTATTTTAAGAAGAAACTGGGCGATAAATAGTTCAGAGTGGGATAAAAACTAAAAGAACAGCTATTCCCGGTGAGTTATTATGTTCCCTTACAAGGTTCGCGGGTTCGTACTCGGTCAGGTCGAAGGAGTAAAAATGGTGAGTATTGCTTCCTTCTGAAGGAAAATAATGAGTCGAATGACAAAGATTTACGATACGTAAAATAACCTCAAGAAATGATACAATCATGAAATTTATAGTTTGTTTAAGGAACCGAATATTTTTTGTTCAATGCCACCTGTTTGTCATTCGACATTTCGGGTATTCTCTCCTGGCATTGGCGCATTGTAACCTACTTCTGAGGTTGGGGCGCCTGGAAGCCGTGGTTACGCTGCCCCAAATTATATGATGAGTGATGACGATGGGTAATGATGCGGCAGGAGCGGCCTTAAACCTAAAATTAATCTAATGAGGTGAATAATGACCAAAAAATTTCAAAGTAGAATACAAAGCGCAGAAATGAACTTCCTTAGAAGAATAAAAGGCTGCACAAGATTGGATCGGATAAGGAATGAAGATATAAGAACAGAGTTAAATATATATCCGTTGGATGAGAAAATCAGGGAAAGAATGAATGTATCAAGATTACCAAGAGCAGCATTCAACTACAAGCCAAGAGGTTCAAGGAATGTAGTAAGGCTAGTGAAAAGATGGACAGAACAACTGAGAGGCGGAACAGGCAATTTGCCTAGCCCGTGAAGTGAAGAAGAAGAAGGTGGATATGATATTGATGATAATGATGGCCAGATGATGTTCGGGGACCGTTTGGACCTTAAAGTATCCTGACATTTGTCTTACAGATGAGGAAAAACCCCGAAAAAACCTCACCCAGGAAACTTGTCTCGAGCTGGGATCTAACCCGAGCCCGCTGCGTGACACGGCAGCTCGCTATCTCGAGACCACAGCGGTGGACTGGGAACCGAATATTGTTAAACTTGCCGAGGTCAGATGATTGTAATGGGCTGTACATATCATCGACCGGCGATCAAAACCTCGTAACTCCAATGAAGAATAAGATCTAGAATTTTGCATTAGCTATTCGATAAGCAAAGCCATCGTCTGTGTTCCGTTCAAATCTTGGAACTCCAAGATTATTTTGATTACATCTATTAACGATTATAAAAAATATACGTATTTCCTCAGGTATTAACCTCAGCACCAAAAAACTCGCATCTCCGGCGGTGACAAAATAGCGAGATTTTGTCTGCTTTAATCTCAGACTCAAGAACTTGTATCTTCGGCGTAACATTTTTCAGAAACTTATTTAAAAATACAATATATATTAACTTAAAAATCTTATAAATGAAACAGTCATAAGGTTTCTTCTTTCTTCTGAAACGTGTACAATTTATGTAGTTATGAGAGAACTGCGAATAAGAATTTTAAGACTATATCAGAGCGGACTTGGGAAGTTGGAAGGTCTAAGTTGAGGTGCAAAGACTGCATTCGACGGGTCACACAGACTTTGGGAATAAAGAATTGCAAGACCGTAGCGCTGAACAGATAGGATTTTTCAATAAGGCCAAGTTGAACATAAGACTGTTCAACTTATTATGATGTTGAAAATAATTATTATGATGATGAAGATAATCTCAAGCATGAAATAATTTGACTCTCAGTAAAACTTGTCGGCTCTTTCACGCCCATATTTGAATTTCGGCACTAATATTATGAATTTTTAAAAACATGAAGAAAAAAATATTTATCAATTGGTGAACTAGAAAAAAAAATAATTTTGGAGACTGCAGAAACAATAGAATATTGTAGTGAGATCACATATTTAGGAATTAAAAATAATTAAAAATGGATGTTATGCAGAGGAAATAAGAAATAGAAATAATAAAGGAAAACTTGTAATTCCTTGCCTCAATGGAATATTGTGGGATAAGATTATAAGTAATAAAAATAAAATGAATATATATCATACAATTGTTAAAAGCATCATTACTTATGGAGCAGAACTTTGGACATTAACAACAAAAACAAATAAGTATATTTTGGCAACGGAAATGGATTTTATACGAAGGGCAGCAGGAAATTCAAGAAGAGAGAAAAAATAGGAACTCGGTTATAAGGGGGAAAATTAAGATTCAACACACTATTTTACATTATATTAAAACTCAGCAATTAAGGTGGTATGGGCATGTCCAGCGACAGGAAGAGGATCGGCTACCAAAATCTGTTTTCGAATTGAAACCTGAGGGAAGACGAGGCAGCGGGGTCAGGGAATATAATTATACATGAAGGAGAAATATCTACAACCAGGAGATTGGATGGACCGACAAAATTGACTATTGGGAATCGGACGATGTCAAAGATGATCTATCTAAAACCATCGTTAATTAAAAATATACAATCTAACCAATCCAGAAAAGTTTCCCATAGTTACTTTATAGGAGACTGAGTGGGTCCCAAGGTCAGTCTGGACATGGATTAATAAAACAATTCACCCCTCTAGTGCCCGGGATATAAATTGGATCATTCGTTCCGTCACACGTTCTGCCGCATGAACTACGCTGCCCGATTATCCGAAATCGCAGTGTTCAAATATAGGGGACGATAATTTTTTTTTAGTCATCGAGGCAAATACTTGGTTAGAATTTAATTAACGCGGCACATTCATAATTATAATTTTGTAACATGATTCAAATTGAAATCATTCAATTTTTAATTTTAAAAAATAAAATATTCCGATTCCGATAGAGGGTCTTTCCACTTTTCAGCGGTTGCCCTTTTACCAGCCGGCTGCTGGCCCTTCACATCCACATGTGTCAATCACAGAGGTAGATGATCAACAGCCAGTGTAGGGGTGACATGTGGTTAGCATGTCGAGTCCCCCAGCCGTTATAGCTGGTTCCTCAACCTGGAGCCGCTACTTATTGTAGCTACCCAATTGCCTCACGATGCTGGGTGGGCACCGGTCCCATACTGGCCGAAATACCATGAGAACATTTCTTCCCCCATAGAGACTCGAACCAGCGCAAGTCCCGTAGCTCTGCGCCAAGGCTTCCTACCTTAACTGCTCGGCTAGTAAAATATCTGGGTGGAATACACCTCTGGTGTTTCCATTTTGATAATATTAAAAGATTGCCGTGGTCTGTAACTGGCGTGTCTTCCAGACGTTTCTCCCACAACTGCGGAGGGCATCTTCAGTGGCGAGTGCTTCTAGGTGATGTTCCCTTGTAGTTGACTCGACTGTAAAATTCACATAGCCCGAAATCTTTTAATATTATGATTACCGGCTCTGAAAGCCTGCATTTTCATTATGATGTTACGTCATTTGTAGTTTTTTTATTACGCTGTGATATGGTTGGTAAAATATGTACCTTCACTCAAGCGGCCCAGATTCCATGCCTGTCGGGTAGGGTAATAACAGATTTCCTTCTTGGGCCTCATTATCTGCATTTTTACTTGTGATATCCTAAAAGTCTTCGGTGATGACTCTGACGTACTGCTAACAACAGCAGACATGTTCTGATTGAGATAAAGAGAGATAATGTCGTGATGTGGGTAATTATTTTCAAATATTGTTATGTGTTACGATGCGATTATTCATATTATATACTCCGATTTTAAGGGAAAAAGGAATTGCGATGAAGATTAAGATAATGGCAGGTGCAATTGTTCATGCAACTTCAATTAGTTGTCCTTCAAGAAGAAATCGGTCATTAAAATTATTTATAACTAATATAATCATTATATAAATTACGACAGCTAAAATTATAATAATAATTATTAAGGCATGATCATGAAAGTAAATTAGTTGTTCTATAATAGGAGACGCTCTATCTTGTAAATTTATATTAGCTCATGTTGGACCTAATAAGGTAGGATTTATTGGTATTTTACAGCCTTTTAGAGATGCAATTAAATTATTTAGTAAGGAACAAACATTTCCTTTAACTTCTAATTATATTTCTTATTATTTTGCCCCTATTTTTAGTTTATTTTTATCTTTACTATTATGAATAATTTTTCCTTATTTAAGAGGGTTATATTCGTTTGAGTTGGGGGTTCTATTTTTTTTAAGTTGTACGAGCTTAGGGGTTTATACTGTAATAATTGCTGGGTTCCCTTAGCATGATGATATTACGAATTTTCAAAATTACCTATCACCTATTACCTATATAACGAAAATTTCTCACTTATCTCAACTTTCTAATACTGTATATTGTCCATAGTTCCTCCTTCCTGCCAATAAAGGTGTCCTGCCCAGGAACTTAGCATACATGTTCGATAGGGGGTAGTAAGTTATTAAACAATAGATAATGTAAAAATAAAGACAAAAGAGTCATTTTTTTCGATTATAGCTTGTTTTACTGTTTACTCTTGTTTAATCAACATTAATCAAATTCATGGTAAAGTTCCGTTGAAGTATTATTCATAAGTAATGCCACGAGTGATTTCCAAATTATCGATAAATTCACGACTCACGAAGTGAGGAGTAAATTTATCTAGAACATTTGGAAATCAAGAGTGGCATTTGTTAGGACTATTTAACGAATAAAATTAAGCTGTTTACTCACAAATCATTATTTAACTATAGTTATTTTAAAATAGTTATATATTTAACGTAAACGGCGATGTTTGAAAACAAATGAGAAACGATTGGTACGCTTCATTTGCTTCATTTGTTCATCACTGCAACTAGATCATATTATTTATTGCCAAAGGATAGTAATATTGTAAGCATGCATCCTAGTGGAGAAATAATTACCAACATTACAGGTATTAATTAATTTCTGATGTCCTATGATATAAATGTGCCAGTTATATTTTTCTGCGCCGTTATTTTTCTGCAACGAAATAATTCGTTTAATCAATTGAGTTGGTGTTTACTTGATGAAAATCCATATTTATTAATTAAATAAAAATAAAACGTAGTTTTATTTGATTTTCATATTTATTATATAATTCAGTGACAGCTGTTTCGGTACACTGTATCTTCTTCAGACATGGTAACACAATTCATAATTTAACTTGTCTGAAGAAGGTACAGTGTACCGAAAGAGCTGTCACTGAATTATATAATAAATATGAAAATCAAATAAAACTGTTTTATTTTTATTTAATTAATAATTCGTTTAAGAAAATGCACACAGTGGTTTCTTTTTTTTTGTGGTATAATCAATTGCTACAAATGTTTTATATTATCTCCCGCAAACACTTTGTGTTTACATTCGTACACCATATATATAATCTGGTAGCAACATGCAGTCACTGCAAAATAATGCTATGATCTATTCAGAATGTTAAAAAGCAACAGCTTGATTTTAAAGTGATACAATTAAACTGATAAAATCTAGGTGAAAAAGACTGTGATTGGTTGTAAATAAGAAATCATTGAAATGTGATTGGTCATTGACTACTATTTTGGGCACGAGTTAAATAATCATAATTAAAATATAAAATTATAAAATATTTACCTAAAAGTTCCGTCTCCTCAACTTAGATTATTTATCTGTAACGCTTTCAATACTGGTATTGAATCCTGCTGATGATGGGACTAGTCCCGAAAGCGTTACAGATAAATAATGTCTAAGTTCAGGAGACGGAGCTTTTAGATAAATATTTAATATTTTTATATTTTCTCTTGTTTAGTTTCTTTTAATTTCTCATTTATGTTTACGGTCTGGATTATTACGTTGAGGGTTTACAATACTTTATTTTTACATAGTATGTACATAAACACAAATGTAATCAAAATGCACGGTGTTGAGCATTTACAGTATTTCTAGATTTTTTAAATAGAGGTCATCAGAGGTCGAAAGGTCAAGTGGTATTACTAGCATAATACGCTTTCTGCTGCTTGTAACTTCATTTTCTTGTCATCATTCATTTCTGTAAGGCTTATTAAATCGTGCTAGAAAGGCGAAATGGGGTTTGGGGGGAGGGAAGGATCGGGTGAAAGAAAAGAAAGTGGAGAAAGCCAAGTCTAAATTCTGAAGAGTCTTTTCGAGGATCTAACTTAACCACTTAAACCAGAAAATTCTTTCGATAAAACTAATCAAATGAACGAATATAAGTATAAAGTCTTCAAATGAACGTAGCTACAGAACCTGTAAACTGCGTTGCATTTTTAAATGTATTCAGTTTTACTGTTAAGTAGGTTAGATTTTTAAGCATAATATTTTTTTATTAAAAATTATTCTGATAAGAATATATGGATCAGTTAAGACAAAGGTGATTGAAAGATAATGCACAATAGTGAATTGTACTTTCTGTAAATCACCTGATATTAAGTTTATGAAAATAAATAGGCTAATGTGGTTATATCACATGCAATGAATGAATGAGGAACAATACTAATAAAATTCGTGATAAGATTACGTTGAGGTGTTTGTCAGATAATATAAATTTTCAGTCTCCTCAAATGTTAAAATTATTTTTAAAAAATTGTAAGGCTTTCGGGACCAGTCTCTCAGCAGAAGGTAGTTGGTTATTGTCCAGCTGCCTTCCGTTTCCCTTGGTCGCTGTTTCTGCTACAGTGTATATATTGACTGTACATTCAGAGTGCAAATAAGCCGAAGGAATTTATTTTGTTTAGAGACGTTGACGATAAACAGTTTAAGACAGGGAATAAAGTCCTGAAACATGTTTCATCAAGTGTTAAAATTCTTTACATTTGATATATCAGCAGGATGTAAGCTTAAGGGATGGCTTCAAAATTTTATTAAGAATTGCATGAAGCCCGTCTGTTGTGAACAAATCAACCGTATTTCCAAAATTTAGCTTTAATAAAGTGTAAAATTCCTTGCAATAATATTATTTAAAAGTTAAGTTAAAGCTAATAAATTCATTATAATCTGCATCATCATCGTCCATGCAAGTATTAGGCCATGTGGCCTGTTACGGTCTCGAAGAGGAATTTTCCATCCAGCGCTTTTTTGGACGTCCCAGCGATCTTTTGCCTTGGGGGCAGTAACGAAGCATGGCTTTTGGAATTCTATGAGATGGCATTCGTTGAAGATGGGCTTTCCAGTTGTTCTGGTAGTTTTGTATGTGGTGAAGAATGGGTTTTACATCCAACTATTACGTAATTTCCTCATTTCTTTTATGGTCCCACTTTGTATAGCCTGCTGTAAATCGCATCTCATTTGCTGTTATTCGGCTTTCATCTCTTCTTCATATTGTCCATGCTTCACGACCATATCTTAATACTGGTCTTGCGAGAACCTTATAAAGCCGTAATCTTGTGTTCTTCTGTACTAAAGATGGATTCATTATCCCCGTTGTTTTTGTGAAATTTATTTTATTTGATATATCAGCTTCATCTTGAAATGTTAAATTATAACCAAAATAATTAAATTTATTTACTCGTTCTAGAATTTCATCATCCAAAAAATTTTTCTAGGTATAGGATATTTCCCAGAAAAGGCCATCACTTTAGTTTTCTTTGTATTGGTTTCCATATTGTACCTTTTTTGCAATTATATTAAAATTATGTATAGAATACTGTAAATCTTTTTCTGTTGGAGCTATTAATACCAAATCATCTGCAAAAAACAAGGAGTATATTTTTAGGTTTCTATTAATTTGGATAGAACCGTGTCTCATCTGTCGCCAACCTTGGAGTATTCTATCCATGTATATGATAAAGAGCAAGGGCGACAGGCCACATCCTTGTCTTACACCACTTTTAATTTTGGTCCATTCTATTTGTGTGTTATTGATTCGAACTGAAATCAAATTTGTTTTATAGATATTGTATAAATTTAAAATATGCTGTTGTGGTAGATTGTTGTCAGCTAAAATTTCCAACAGTTCGTTCCTATTGATTTTGTCGAAGGCTTTTTTGAAGTCCACAAAAGCTAAATGTGTTTCTACATTGAACTCCCTATGTTTTCCTATTACTCGCAAAGGTTGTCAACAGATTGATCTGTCTGATTCATCCGAGGCTTGGTTTGAGACTTGAAAGCAAATGCAATTTTTTTCGCCCAATGGGTTGTTGGCTCAGAGGGGTATTATTGTGGGGTTCCCACTAATGTAGCATTTCCTCTACATTAAGGTGATGTGGTTATACCACCAGTACTCGGTCCTTAGAGCCTCATTTGTAATAGCAGGTTGCACCATGAGCAGGTTGAGGATGGGATTTAGATAGGAGAGGTGATGAAATGCACGTCGCTATCCCTTGCGTATAATATATATATATATATATATATATATATATATATATATATATATGTTATAGGCCTATTGTAGATTTTCGCGGATATATGTATGATTAAGATTGTTTTTTAAGAAAGGCTATCGCGGAAAATCCAAGAAATATTTCTTAATCTTATATATCCATCCATCCATAGTAATTCTGTCCGAGGGCAGGTCTTTCACTGCAATCATAGCATTTTCATGCTATGCTTTGCAGCTTTACTAGGGAATTGTAGGTGTGGTAGCTACCCGTTGCTTTCCATACCGGTGAAGGATGATGATGATGATGATGATAATGATAATGATAAGGATGATGATGATGGCCGGATGATTTTCGGGGACCGTAGGGCCCTAAGCTTCCTGACATTTGTCTTACAGGTAAGGAAAAATCCCGAAAAAAATCACACCCAGGAGCCTGTCTCGACCGGGAATCGAACCCGGACCCGCTGCGTGACAAGGCAGCACGCTACCTCGAGACCACAGCGGCGGACAACATGTGTATATATATATATATATATGTTATATTGTAGACTTTTGCGGATATAAGTATGATTAAGAAAGGTTTTTTTAAGAAAGGATAACGCGGAAAAGTCAAGAAATCTGATTAAATCGTACATATAATCCTATTAATTTAGTTTTCTAATGTTTCGCCACTACACTTATTAAATTTATTTAAATTATTGGCAAAAACACTTAATCTTCTAATATTTTCTCGCCTAATCTTGAACTTATTAATAATTTATTTATTTATTTATTTATTTATTTATTTATTTATTTATTTATTTATTTATTTATGGTTGTATTCAGAGGGATTATATTTTAGTTTATTTTTTTCTTCGATGTCACTAACTGTCATTGTTATATGTTATGATATATAGATGAAGATATGTATCATGTGCATAATGAAATATTATTTATGTAAATAATGTTAAATATAGCCTACATTTCGCGGTTATTATTTACATTTTCATGTTTCACTTGTCTGCTGTTTCTATATAATTTTCTGGCTAACATTAATTCTTTCACTTGCTCACTCATTCAGACCTTAATGAAATGCACAAAAGATTTGTATCCAATACGGTGAAAATAATCCAGAGTTTACGGTCCTTGGGTTATAAACGGTAGCCGTAAGACCTTGAGGCAGATCATGTTTTAATTCAGTGAGAAAATTCTTTGTTTAATATTAAATTTGCGCTGTGCCAATATGCAAACTGTAAGTTTAATACTCCGTTTAAGAGTAATGGAATTTATTGCATGTTTTTTTTTCAAAATAAAGAAATAGGCCTACATATGCATATACATTGTGCACGGACCTGCTTCGCCGTACGTGCATTATTTCTTCATGAATAAAAATAAATAAATAAATAAAAATAATCATAATACAAAACAAATACCTACATGGCTACACACCTGTATCAAAATACTCGTATATATACACATATATAATCTATGTCTACACTACATACACAATAATACACAACTACACTCATCCATGGAAAGACAATGTGTTTAGATATAAAAGTAAGTCTCATTCTGTACATTAATAATTAAAAAATTACTACAAAACAAATTAAAAAGAAAAAAAACACATATACATACACACACATACCCCCACACACATACACACGCGCGCGCTCATACCCCCCCCCCGGTCCCTGCAGACATCAATTGCACTATCAGGCTATTCAACTTATCAAGACCACTTATTATAGAATATAATTGAAGATCGAAAAACAAAGACCATATTGGAATTTTTATTATTGATAATACATATATCCTTATTGATCTCCAATTTTGCTATTCCTCGATTTCCTTACTGTACCCAAAAATTGGCATGTTTTCACTTCACGAGGGAGTCCAGAGTTTCAGGGTTCGTTGATAAATATACTCTCAAATACAAGAAACAAACCACAACTACTCTTTTTATAAGCAATACACAAAGAAAGCCTGATAAATTCGATAACTGTCAATATATAGATGAAACACATTTTCAAAGAATACAATATAATGATAGACTGTTGGAATACAAATATACAGAGCTTTGTATAAAAGATGTATCACATTATTATTATTATTATTATTATTATTATTATTATTATTATTATTATTATTATTACGAGTATCATTATTATTATTAAAATATTTTTTATTTCATTGTTATCTGTATTGTATAGCCTATTCTGTTATGTATTATTAATGACGTTATAGATAATTCTGTTACAAAGAATTTATTATGTCGTTCCGAAACCTGGAAAGTTAGTAGAAAACAAGTCAACAAGCTGTTAGCAGTAGAAATCGATTTTTGGAGGCGATCGACAAGAATTCCAAGAAGGAATAAATTCAGAAACAGCACAATAAAGGAAATTATGCAAGTTGAAAAGTAAAAAAAAAAATATATTAGAAAAATAGTAGAAAAACGTTTGAAATGGTAAGGACACCTCATAAGAATAGATGAAGACAGAATACCAAAGAAGGTCCTTGATTGGAAAGCTAATGAAGAAGTGGAAGACGCAATCCTAGAGAACGTTGGATAGGTGGAGTGAGAAGTATGCAAGCTAGAGATTTGAAGGAAGAAGATGCTTTAGACAGGAACCTCTGGCGATAAATCAATTTGGGTTGAAGGAGAAATAACTGTATTGTGGAATACTCCATCCATCCATAGTAATTCTGCCCGAAGGCAGGTCCTTCACTGCAATCATAGCATTTTCATGCTATGCTTGCAGCTTTACTAGGGAATTGTGTAGGTGTGGTAGCTTCCCGTTGCTTTCCACACCGGTGAAGGATGATGATGATGATGATAAGGATGATGGCCATATGATTTCGGGGACCATTTGGGCCTTTAAGTTTTCCTGACATTTGTCTTACAGGTGAGGAAAAACCCCGATAAAAACCTCACCCAGAAAAACTGCCCCGACCGGGGATCGAACCCGGGCCCGCTGCGTGACAAGGCAGCACGCTACCTCGAGACCACAGCGGTGGACTGTGGAATACTTCTAATAAAATATATATATAATTCATAATTGTTTATATATGTATAATTTAGCCATGGTAAAGTGGAAGATAATACCTTACAGTCTTAACTCCATCAGGTAAAGTAAACCATTATTATTATTATTATTATTATTATTATTATTATTATTATTATTATTATTATTATTATTATTATTATTATTATTATTATTATTATTATTATTTCTGTGTTTATATGTAATGGTTTCACTTGTACCACTGGTCCCGCTATAGAAATCCCGAGACTTTGTTTTTGTTTGAACCAATCATAATCCTGTTTTCCAATTCCTGATTACCTAGTTGTTTCATGGTTTTTCATTTTTTATATTTCCATTCGTGATTTTAATTATATTCATATGTTTTGTTATAATTTCACGTTGCCTTTTATTTTTAAACATTGTAAGAACACTAACCTTGTATTATTTCAGAAATGGTTCTTGCACTTAGGCATTCATCTAATTCTGTATAAAATACTTCACACGTCATCGCCTAATTATTTATCACACCGCTTCATCAGACTATCCGACACACATAATCTTGACACTCGATCCCATCAGCACATTGGCCTTTATATCCCTCCTCATCACACTGTGTATTATTCATTATCTTTTACGGTCTCACTTGCCAAAACATGGAATTCCCTTCCGCCCTATGATGTCAGAGACTGTCAAACTATAACATCCTTCGAAAACAAACTAAAGAATTATTTAATAACAAACTAACTTATACACCTCACTGATATTATTCTTTTAGCAATTAATAAATGTAATTATTTATGAAAATAATATTAAGATTAACTAATATTTTCATTTGTTTTGTTTTAAATATTGTATAATCGTAAAATTAGTTTTCTATATCTCATTACTTTTCTTTGTTTTTTTATATACATTAGACACGGACAATTTAATATGTCTTGCTTGTATACATTTTGTTATTAGTTTTAGTCTTTATTTTAACTAATATTAACTGGTTGCATTATAGAACGTAATATAATAGATATTATCTTTTTGATCAAATTTTTATTTAGTATTTAATATTAGAGTTAATTGAGATTGTTATATTCTGATGTAATATATGTTTGTCCTGGTGAGTGGAAGAGAAGGCCACATGGCCTTAACTCCACCAGGCTAAATAAATCTAATCTAATCTAATTCCTCTGCTCAATATTGAGACACATTCGCTAGCTTAGCCACCTGTATCGTTCTACGTGTACTTCTAGAGCCCGGCCGCTTGACCCTCACCTTCTCCGTCCCTATTCTGTACTGCGTCATTTGGTTGACAGAATCGGCGCTCTCCTGTATCTCTCTTCAGTACTCTACAGTCCCATAAAAAGTCGAAAATGAAACATCACTCTGCTATTTACTGTTATAACGTATTTATGAACGAATACAACCTTCCCATAAGTAATGCCACGAGTGATTTCCAAATTATCTATAAATCCACGACTCACGAAGTGAGGAGTGAATTTATCTAGAGAATCTGGAAATCAAGAGTGGCATTTGTTAGGACTATTTAACGAATAAAATTAAACTCTTTACTAAAAAATAATTATTTGAATATAGTTACCGGTGTTTAAAAATATTTGTATAGTTAATGTAAACGGCAATGTTTGAAAACAAATTAGAAATGTGAGGTTATGTATATTCACTGCAACTCGATCATATTATTTATTGCCAAATAGATATTCACTGCAACTCGATCATATTATTTATTGCCAAATAGGATCGCAATATTGTAAGAATGCACTCTAGTGAAGAAAGAATGAAACACATCAAACTATTATAATCAACATTATAGGTTAATCATTTATATTTTGAATAAACAACTCAGTAAAATCACTGAATCTATTCATTATTTGCTATATTCAATGTATTTGTTGGAGAAAAATAATGGTCTAACCTGTTCAGGATATTAAAAAAGGAGGAGCTTTCTTTATCACAAAAGCAGGAGCTGATAAAGAGAAATCGATAAAGAGCGAGGTGAAACACGACTGCCATTGGTGTAAAACAGAATTCATTGAAACGTGATTGGTCATTGACTACCATTTGCGACATGAGTTAAATAGTCAAGTAATCTTCTTCTTCGTCACGGTTTAGGCTTTTTTTTACTAGTCTGATCCGGCGCCAAATTGCTGCTGTTTCCATCTTTTCTTTGGTCTTCCCTAGCTTGATCGTCCTCATGGTGAATAGTTGTATGCTGCTTTTGGTATTCTGTTCTCAGTCATTATTGCTAAGTGTTCTTTCCAGTTAGTTCTGTATTTCACTATTTTTGTGTTTAATTATTCTACTTTTAATTGATGTCTTATTTGTGTGTTGTGTTTTTTTGTCTGTTCTTTGATATCCTGCTATTGGTCTGAGGAATTTTCATTTTAACAGCTTGTATTCTGGCAGATTGTTGCGTTGTCACTGTCTGTGTTTCGGATCCATGAGTAACAATAGGAACTGTCATTGTCTTGTATAATTTTTTAAAGATAATTCAATTTATACTTAATGCAGTACGTTAATAATAATTAGTGTAATCTCATTAAATATATCTTATTCACAGTTAGGGATGGACCAGATGTAATCCCGCTTAGAATCTCGATTCTAGAATAGTTTTGAAAATGAAGAAATTTGAGATATTTTTAAAATGAAATTCTGAAGTACAATTCTTCCAACTTGCATAAGTTAATTTTAAGTCGAAATTATTTATTTTAAATGCACAAAGTAATCCGTTACAATTCTCATAACGACTTGGTGGTATAAAATGCTGGAATTATTAGGTACATTTAAAGATAGAAAGGTAATCAAATGAACATCTTGCATATTTATACATATAATTATTAATTAGATTTGCCATTATTTATTAATATATTCATGAAATTTGTATTTTTGTGAATATAGTGAACCTTGCAAGAGTGATATTCTGTGTTGCTCTGCGAAAAGTCCGCTGTTTCAGCTATATGAATGGATATCTGTGCCATGCCTTTCCTTTACCTTTATTCTTTCCTGAATGATCCCATCCGCAACTTGTATGTCTGCGCGTCAACATTGCGCGGCAGGCGTTATTCCTGGATGCGAAATGTCTAATTGTAACAGTCTTCTTCGCAGTTTCAAGACCTTTGTCTGGGGCGAGGAATTCAAGATTCGAGTCCCTTTACCATTAACTTCTAATTTATTTGTTACTTATGTTATATACATCATGCTGTAAAAAAAAGTAACTTGGTTTTTGTATGAAAGCTGATAAGAGTGTAGAATGGTATGTGAGGTATTATTATTATTATTATTATTATTGTGATTTATCTCGAAGTATTGTTCCACATATTTTATTATATTTATTAACTTTATTCTATTGTTTAAACTTATTGTTGTCTATTTATGTAATATATATATGACTCTATTTTCGTTTGAAATATACATCCATTTTAGTTATGCTCATTATTATTAATTTGTGCTATGTAATAGCTGTGAAAATGTTTGGACCAAAGAGAAATGAATAAACAGGTGAATAGTGAAGACTGCTTAATAGTGAACTATGTGGTCTTTATACGAAGTCAGATAATAATAATAATAATAATAATAATAATAATAATAATAATAATAATAGTTAAGTCTCGTAGACTGTAATGGGCAGGACATGTGGCATGAGTGGGGAGTGAAAAGGCGTGCATGGAACCTTATTCTAGACTAAGAATGAGATGAGAGAATACATTAACCATAATTTGTGGGAAGTAGATTATACAGGGAATGATTTGAAAACATTAGCTCAGCATAGGGATGTATGGAGAGCTTATGTCCGCGCGGCTATGAACCTGCGGGTTCGATGGTGCCAATGAGTTACAGTTAAGAACTGTTGAAATTGAGTTTTTTGCAATAGAGTACGATACTGTGGAGAATACCCAAACTAAGCCCATGATTGATAAGGTAGATAAAATCAGTAAGATTTAGTAAGTCAGACTTCTTAGCATACCGGTATCGAGTTAGAATATTCTAGAACATAGTTGAATATTTATAAATATTTAGTATGCATTATGAGAGAAATGAAACATGCAAATGCACCTTGGGCCCAGCCATAGTCACTTTGCTTAGTCCTAAAGTTAACATTGAACTTATGGTTTGTTTTCATTTAGGTTCTCAATTATTACGCAATTATGATTAACTTCAAATTTTATTTGAATTGTATAGCAATTTTGCTATAATCCCTACAAGCCTATATATATATATATATATATATATATATATATATATATATGTTATATGAGCAGTGAATTAATTTAAAGGTAGCAGATTTATTAATAATGATCCACATATGACATTCATTTTATTGGAGCTGTATTAGCGATGTTATATCCGACGAAAGTTGTCACAATAACAAAACAGCCCTAGAAATCGTATGATTTGAATGTTAAATCAAAGAACATAAGCTCCTGTGTTACTTTATAATATAGAAATGTGTCTCGGTTGACTAATGGTTGCAATTCTCACCTCTGGCTTCCAGATTAGCGGGTTCAAACCTTCCAGGTCGATATATTTTCAAGGCCGTAAAAACTGGAGTATGACATTCTTCGGAAAGATAGTAAAGCCGTGTTCCTGCATCGTAGATTCACGGAACGTAAAATAATTTCTGAACAAAGCGTATCTCCTTGACCTGTCCGGCTTGTGTGTCACTTATGGTATCAGCGCTACTACCTGCACATAGCTCATGGAGTCATTTAAGCACGAACAAAAGACAGAATCTGAGAAGGGCTGAATTCAGTAGTTACTGGAAATATTTCTGTGCTTCAATTTGTAGATTCGTTGGGATATTTGAAGGAGGAGACGAGAGCGAAAAGAAATCTAATATATTTTTGGGTACGGTAAGAGAATTAAGAGAAACCAAAATCGGTTACTTTCATTACGCTTATTTCCTTACAGATGTCAGTGAGTTATATGTAGCAAGCGAGACATTTAATAGGCAATTAAATTATTACTTGGATGGAGATATTTTGCTCAGAATCACTAATTTAGGCTTGAGGTTTTTACGAGCCCCAAAATCTTCAAATACGAAACCCACGGCTTAAAGTACCCCCTGAAGAACTAGTCCCTTGGATTTTTCATCCTAAAAATCCATAGATTCTCGTAGACTGCGATGGGCAGGACATGTTGCGCGTATGGGGAATGAAAGACGTGCATGGAAGCTTCTTGTAGGAAAGCCAGAGGGAAAACGCCCAGTTGGTAGACCAAGAATGAGATGGGAGAACAACATTAACTATGATTTGAGGGAAGTAGATTATACAGGGAATGATTGGAAAGCATTAGCTCAGGATAGGGATTTATGGAGAGCTTATGTCCGCGCGGCCATGAACCTACGGGTTCGTTAGTGCCGGTGAGTAAGTAAGTAAGTAAAAATCCATAGATTGCGCTCGGTTTTGACTCCTCGCCCCTGGGGAGTAGAGGTAAGGAACATAACCACTAGACCATCGCGGCAGATTTATAGATAAGCGCATGGACATTTAATGTAGATGTGTATACTTGTATGCATATGCACGACAGGCCCAGAAGCTCTATGACCTATCAGTTGGCTCCTGACCTCACATCCGCATGTGATAACCGTAGGCGTGGATGATTATCTTCTAGTAACGGGGTGCCATGTGGTTAGCATGTCGGGTCCTCCAGCTGTTGTAGCTGGAGCCGCTACTTATTTCAACGCCCAAATTCCTCACGATTCTAAAACAGCCGGTCCTATACTGGCCGAAATTGCATGAGAAAAAATTGTCCCCTATAGAGACTCGAACCAGAGCAAGTCCTGTAGCTTTTCACCAAGGTATCATATCTTAAACTTTCGACTACGACGCGGGATTATAGGTTACATATATACATACACACACATATATAAGGCGTTTGAGGTGATATAGACATCTCATGCGAATGGAAGAGTGTACGGAATACCAAAGAAGGACCTTAATGAGGGCTAGAGGAAAGAAAGGAAGAGGTAGACCAAGTAAACATTGAATAGGTGAATGGAATGAGAAATAGTATGAAACCAACAAGTCTTAGGGAAGAAGATGCATTGGACAGAGATATCTGAAGACAAATTATTTTGAGTTGATGGATAACCACTGTACTGTGGAATATTCCTTATAAAAAACAATCTTGGAACTCAAACAGGTTCAATAGATCAATGGGCCCATGCGCATTAATATTGTAAAGATATATTTTTTTCGAAGATAAATTGTAAAAAAAATCCGATCGCCAGAAATGTTCCAGCTCTAGTTAAAATAAAGATGATGTTAGATAGGCATTGATAGTAAATACGCTTCTGGAAAATAAAATTCAACACCTTCAAGCACTGTGTTCATTGACACCTGGGTGTAATATATGTATACAGAGGGGTTGTAGTCTTAGTGGTTCATTTGCCACGGCATTCGACGATTAGATGGCACTTACTAAGCCTGTTTGTGCGCCCACAGTTTTGACTCTTTAGGCATTAACTGTAGTGCTTTTAGAGGTGAGCAGTGTTTACAACATTCACTGTAGGGTACAATCATGCCTCACCGACCTGTACGTATTCCTGTTAAACTTCAGCTATTTTAACGCGGCTGCATTGTACGGCGGTGGGAAGCTGGATGGAAATATCGAATGATTGGGCACTAAATATCGGTGATGCACTACTCCTTTCAGCAGTGGTCTGTAGAAAATTCCAATATCCATAGACCAGGTTCTGGACCGCCGGATAGTTCAGACGCACGTCAAGATCGATGCTTTATGCGAGCAGATGTGACCACCCGAAAAGTTTCCAGGGAAGAAGTCCGGACACATGTTGCACCAGCTATGTCACCAAGGATCAATGGGAATAGTCTCAACAATCTGCTTGCAGCAGAATTCAGATAACATGTGCCTCTGGCCCGGCTACCATTAAAACCACGACAGTCAAGCACGGCTATTCTGGTATCGTGAAAAAGACGACTGGAGAGTGGAATGGCGCTCTGTTGTCTTCATTGATAAGAGTAGATTCAGAGTAATGGACGTACACGTGTACGGCCTAGACCTGGTGAGAGTCATCTTCCGGAGTGCATTCGCCCATGAACACAGGCTTCATGGTGTAGTGGGGGCATCAGTTATAATTTGCGGTCATATTTCGTTTTCCTGTAGGGTAAAGTAAACAGCGCCCGCTACATTGCACAGGTTGTTAAACCGTGTTATTGTAATTCTTCAATAGGAAGGCGATGCGTTTCTTCAGCAGGACAATGCATGTCCACATTCGTCTGTTGCAACGCAACGTGTTCTTCGTGGTGTATAACAACAACTGTCAGTGCAGCAAGATGCCCAAATTCTTGCCAATTGAAAACGTATGGGACATGATAAAGCGGGAACTTACTCTTTCTCCAGAGCCTGCAACAACCATTGACGAATTATGACAACAAGCGCAAGATGTATCGGAAAATGTAATGTATTGTGTCATTCGGAACCTTAATTGACTATTTCGCCTGCGTTACCATCAGAGAGACAGAGACAGAGAGAGAGAGAGAGAGAGAGAGAGAGAGAGAGAGAGAGAGAGAGAGAGAAAAGAGAGAGAGAGTACACTGAGCCTGCAACAACCATTGCCGAATTACAATAAGCGCAAGATATATAGGAAAATGTAAAGTATTGTGCCATTTGGAACCTTATTTGACTATAATAATAATAGCTTTATAATAATAATAGCTTTATTTTACCTGGCAGAGTTAAGGCCTTAAGGCCTTGTCTACCACTCAACCAGGTTTAAAAAAAATACAAAAGAAAAGTCTTAAATCTAAATTACAATATATATATATAAACGATTACAAGTTATGAATACAATACAATTAATATTTATAATGTATTTTGATTTACTCTAAATTTAACGAATTAAATATATAATATGTACAAGATATATAAAAAAAACAAGGAAAAGATTAATGACATAGTATAAAATTAAATAAATAGAGAAAAATTAATTATTAGACAACAGGTAACTGTATAAGCGTGACTTAAAGGTGCCAAGTGTGCGGCAACCCCTGATATCTTGAGGAAGGAGATTCCAGGAGCGGGCGGAGGCTACTGTGAAGGAAGTAGAATAGGAGGAAGTGCTATGAAGAGGAATTGTTAGCAGACTGCTATCTTGTGACCTAGTGTCAATATTGTGGTAGGAGGATAACTTCTCAAATCTGGACGCCAGGTAAGTAGGAATGTAGGAATTCAGAAGCTTGAAAAGTAGCGAAAGAGAGTGCAATTTACGTCTGTCAGTAAGACGGATTTCGCCTGCGTTACCATCAGAAAGAAAGAGAGAGAGAGAGAGAGAGTACACTGTGCATTGATGTGACTGTTGGGCACCCCTTACTGTGACATGTGTGTTTCATTTGGTCTCAATTTATCATATACTGCTACAGTGATAACCTGTCACATTAATTTTCGTCAAAATGAACTTGCCCTTGAGGGTATTGCATTTTTCTGGTTGTATATAGACATAATACAAAAAAAAAAAATCCATGATTTTTAAATTGTATGTTACTTTGTATTTGTATATGTATTTATTACCTCTTTATTTATTAATTTCCTTACATGCATTTTTTTACATTATTCAGCAAATTTGTACAGCCTTTGAAACAATTTATGGCGCAACTCTTGATGATGGAGAGCTTTTAAGAGCGATTCACACCAGTACGTTTTTACGTGTGCTGTCTCGTTTGAGTACAAAGTGTGCGGCGAAAGACTTTCTTTATGCAGAATTCGTCTTGTTCGCTTCAGTGGAGTAGTCGCTAAGATTCTCTTTTGCGACTACGCGGACCCAGGTTCTATCCAGGTCAGGAAGTTATTCTTTTTTTTTTTAATAACGTCGTTAATTTTCATAATGCCTACACGTTACCAGGTTTTTTAAATAAATAAATTTGTATATGTTTGTGGAAAAAATAATTAAAGGAAGGAGGTACTATATAGAAAATGAATAACGATTGTAATATATCATTACTTCGTTTACAAAACACAAGGCGTAACAATGTTCTTTTTTTTTTCCCCCTCAACTAATGTAAAACGCGTCTGATTAATTTAAACTAAGTGAAGTTAATATATAATTTCAATATACAAGTAAGTCCTGGAGTATTGCATCGCTTCATGCAGAATGTTTTTAAGAGGGACGGTGTGGTCTAGTGGTGGGAACGGCTGTTTCCCATATGTGAAGTCGCGTGTTGGATCCCGCTGTCATGCTTTTTTTTCTTCTCTCTCTTTCTCTCTCTTTCTCTCCCTCTCTTTCTCTCTCTCTTTCTCTCTCTCTCTTTCTCTCTCTCTTTCTCTCTCTCTTTCTCTCTCTCTTTCTCTCTCTCTTTCTCTCTCTCTTTCTCTCTCTCCCTCGTACTTATTTCGATTCATTTTGATTGTTTTGTTTTATTTATTAAGCTTTATTTTATTTAGAGCATTTACTGCACTACTTGTTTACGCGAAATTCTTTTCCTTTGCAAGACACACAACGAAACAGAACGGAATTTTGATCATGCGCTATGGCTTCGTTCTGGGACTTAAAATGTATCCGTGCGCCATCAATTCTTTCAAAATCTGTACATAGGCCTACATCTAATTCTATTGCTTAATTCTCCCATTTGAATATTAAAATTACACATATTACCGAAAGTTACAAAAGTACCATACACTATACAAAATAAGAAAAATAATTAAATAATTAATTTATAATTTTGTGTTGAAATTAAGCAATAATTAGTAATGAATGAAATTCATCGGATGAGAGGAAGTTCGTGTTTGGAGTGTAACTTTGTATCCATCCATAGTAATTCTGCCCGAGGGCAGGTCTTTCATGCTATGCTTTGCAGCTTTACTAGGGAATTATAGGTGTGGTAGTTTCCCGTTGCTTTCCACACCGGTGAAGGATGATGATGATAATGATAATGATGGTGATGGTGATGGCAGAATGCTTTTCGGGCACTTTTGGGGCCATAAGCTTCCTGACATTTGTCTTACAGGTGAGGAAAAAAACCTCACCCAGGAGCCTGTCCCGACCGGGAATCGAACCCGGGCTCGCTGCGTGACTATGTCCAGTTCACAATGTTCAATCTAATTAATTACTTTCTGAGAATTCTGTAAAGTATTTTTTTTTTTCGCAGTTTTAGCATGGAACTTAATGTCGCGTAGTTTTATAACTTAACGTACGAAAGTTTTGCAGCTATTATCCTTCGGTTTAAAACTTGTCAGCTGGAGGATAAACTCTTTCCAATACAGAACGCCATTTTATGTGCCACCCTCTTAAAGCAACAAACTTTGGAAAGTTTTCTCTGGTCAGTTCAGGTGAAATATGATTATTGCTAGGGCAGGAATATGGAACTGAAGTTACGGTTATAGGTATGTGGCATTTGTGACCTACTTTTTCTGTGCGTTGTTAGATGAAATAAACCCAGGCAGCTGATAGTGTACCTCGAATCTTGGATACGAAAATGTTTGCCAAGGTTTCCTTGCGATATGATGAGAATTCGCAGCCAAACTTTATGCTATACGAGAATCGTATTTTTTATATAAACTCTTTTACCCACTCTTTCCCAAATGCCGTAGTAACTCGTTCTGAAATACTGTGCTTTAATGGTCCCTCAGCGAGCGTTCCTCTACAGTTTAGAATAAAAAAGGAAAGATAGAAACTTAATGCACAGTTTATTCTGTTCTGTAGTGGTTTAAAAGTTCACGAAAGTCTCCAGAACCTTCTTTTCTCTATTCACTTGTTATATATAAAATGAGAGATAGGGAGAGATTACTTCATAATTAAAATGGATGATAGCAAAAAGACCAAGTCATTTTTTAAATGTAATTATATTATCCTCTTATCTCGGTTTCGCAGATATTTACGGATTAAAACCTTTTAACATTGGAGAAATAAGTGTAGAGATTTTATCAAGTGGATACGTTTAAATGAATATTAAATAATAAAATATGCTTAAATGTATACTTACTATTATTTAAAATATTTTATACGATAAGAATTTTTTTCGCCACATAAAGATCGAATTTTTTGTTTTGAAAACGACTACCGTATATATTTTAAATTATACAGCTCTTCTTCGTATATTAAATCGTACATTTTTAATAATAATGTTAATTCAATACCCAGAAACCATTTAAGAACAATAAAAATTGTATATAGCTAAATTGTAGGTACTAATGAAAGTATCTCTAAGGAAATTTTTCTTCAACTTTAAGGTCAGGCTGTAAACCTGTACCTACTCGAAGCATATCCCTCCATCTGATCATGGGGTATCCAACTGAAGATTTAAGGAAATTATCAACAGTATTCTAACAAGAGGTTGTGTTTTTCTGAAACAATCACGAGCAACGAAGTTGCGAGTGAATTCATCTAATGAAAAACTCAACTCGCGTTGGATTTGGAGTGTCTATTTAGCGAATAATACATCAGAAGCTAAAAATAATTATAATGTTTAGTATTTACCAAATGTGAGGTTATGTATTCCGATCTTACTTCCGGGCGATTTCCAAGCCGGCTGTATAGTTATAAATAGCATATCTTTACTTTAAATCTCTTTGGACTTGGAAAAACTCAATAACAGATGATTGTATAAGAAATAACTATAAACAATAATGCAGATATATTATACAACATTTAATACATTTTTAGAGCAACAAAACTATATTTTTTATTAATTTTGAAGTTGTTTTCTGGCATTTCTTGCCATATTTCTAGCTGTACCATATCGATGGTACATTGTTGAATCGATATCCTTGTCAAAAAAGTTAATTTGCGGAGATATTTCTCATTACGAACAGGAAGAGGTAATATCGATCTATGAGTTAAATAGTCAATATTAAATGACGGAAACTATTTCCAATTAACAGTTCAATGAGGAAAATAGTTTAAAATGAAGTATAAATCAAGAAACGAAAGTATATAGTACACATTAATAAATAGCAATAACACGTTTGAGAAACTGCATGCTGACTGAATCATCAAGGGGAAAGAGCACAAGGAAGATAGACTCGAAGAATTACCAATACCAAATAAATCACAAAGGAAACATGAAAGTGAAGATGTTAGAACACAATTAGACCCGATAGAGGTGCACTGTGGACAACACTACTGCTTGTGTTTATAATTATCTTTAAAACAAGTAGATAAAAGAGAAATTCATACTGATAATATCAAGATGTACAACAAGAATCTGCAATGACACGTAATGACTGCCGGGCATTGCTTGGTAATGTATTCTAGACCAGGATGGTTTATTCCAGGTTTCGCAGATTCAATTTTGCTCGGGAGATGTGGATCTTAGGGTTTAAACTGATGATAAGCGAAGGAAAGCCGTGGATTGCAGTTCATAGTTTTATAAAGGACCCTAAACTTGAAGTAAGAGACTTCGTAGTAAAATTTGTATCCCCTTTCACGCCTAACTTTGGATCGCGACCTTAAAACCTTATATGTTAAACAGCTTCAATTTATAGAGTATCACCTTCTTTCTATATAGGTGTTCCAAAATAGATGGTCCAAAATATACAGATATGAGATGAAATGAAGAGAAATAAAAACGTTCCGGTGAACATGGGTCCAGAAATGTCCTGCTGATTGCAGCAAGCTGGATACTAAATATAAAGAGATACTTAAAAGTTATTATTATTGAACAGGTTTGCGATGTATACACATCTTGTTGAATCCAAAGTTGTAGCACTTTACTTTTTTCTTTCTCCGCGCATTTCTATCTCTCCAATCTCCTTTCTGCAATCTGTTCTTCATCATTGATATTCTAATCTCTTGTATCCATGTAATAGTTAGCCGATCCTTCTATCTACCCAATGGAGTCTAATCAACTAGCTTTTTAAGTATTCTCTGCTCCGGCATTATTGTGATAAGACTGTACCATTCTAATTTGTTGTATTTAATTAAATCTAATATATTATACAAATGTCAGGAAAACTTTAAGGCCCAAACGGTCCCCGAAATCATATGGCCATCATCTCCATCATCCTTATCAGTATCATCATCATCATCATCATCATCATCATCATCATCATCGTCATCCTTCACCGGTGTGGAAAGCAACGGGAAGCTACCACACCTACACAATTCCCTAGTAAAGCTGCAAGCATAGCATGAAAATGCTATGATTGCAGTGAAGGACCTGCCCTCGGGCAGAATTACTATGGATGGAATATATTATTATAATGTGATGCGGTTCACCGCTGTGGTCTCGAGGTAGCGTGTTGCCTTGTCACGCAGCTGGCACGGGTTCGATTCCCGGGCGGGACGGGCTCTTGGGTGAGGATTTCCTCGGGGTTTTTCCTCACCTGTAAGACAAATGTCAAGAAGCTTAGGGCCCAATGGTCCCCGAAAATCATCCGGTCATCATTATAATCAACCATCATTCACCGGTTTGGAAAGCTACCACACCTATAATTCCTTAGTAAAGCTGCAAAGCATAGCATGAAAATGATATGATTGCAGTGAAAGACCTGCCCTCGGGCAGAACATTATATATAGAAAATGTGATGCGGTTTACCGCTATGGTCTCTTAGTACCGTCGTTGCCTCATATGCAGCGGGCCCGGGTTCGAACCCTGGTCTTCCTTGGGTGATGGTTTTTTCCGGGGTTTTTCCTCGCCTGTAAGACAAATGTTAGAAAAAGGACCAAACGATCCCGGAACATCATCTGGCCATCATATTCATCATTATCCTATTCCCTATGATTGGTTTGAATGAGTGTTTCAATGATGCGTTTCATCTTAATGTTGTGTTGTCTTGAAGGTGGCTGTGACATTGAGATAATCCCTAATTCGGGAGGCTGTCCATGTCCTTGTGTGGTCAAAAAAGAATATGTGTGATCCATTGTTTAAAAAATCTCTCTCCTCACAGGTCGTTTCACCGTAAGGCCCGGGTGGTGCGTGGTACGTGAAAGTACCTATAAGGTGATGTAATGGAATAATGTGTTGCGATAAAACGGGCCGTGGCCCACTATGAACGTGATGCCTTTTGAGCGTGTAACCATTTCTCCGGCATTTTCTTTTTCTCACATCACGTTATAATAGTGTGTAGCTCCATCACAAATAATGAGAATTTATCAACCACGAGACTAGTACAACAATCAAGAACAAAGAGAAACAGCCATAGATACTCCAATAACCGTATGTCCGCATATCAATTGTTCATATTCATGGGAACCGCCACATCACAAGTGCCTGCTAAAAAGATCTGTATATAAACTGAAAATTTTTGGAATCTATCCTTAGTTTGTTTACGTAATGCAGTAATTCCCCTGTCCCTCTTGTCACTGCTTCTGATAGAATTAGTACTCAGTATTCAACAAGCCCCAGCGAGCAAAACTGATATTGCCTCTTAACTGGTTAATTGTTTTATACTTCGCATGTCTATATTTTGAACAACATTTTTGAAAACGCCCTATATAAATCCCTAGTTGTGAGTGGTATGATTTATCGGATACACGATATAGGTAACTTTGTAGATTCTTTGTCTAAATATTCCTCTATACGAAGCACTAAAATTAAAAATGATTAAAGTTGGCTTTGAAATCTATTAACATCACCTTCAAAACTCGGTGGTCAATATGTCAATATATGTATATACAGCAACTAAATCCGTAGGTGACAGCTTTAATTGCATTAGGATGATGAGAGATTATTTCAACACAATGTGGCAACGTAGTCTATTTTAATTCTCTAAAAGCTACCAATGACGTTTTTATACCTAATTCATAACTGATTTATTTAGTTTAAAAAAGGTAAAATCACTTTGTTTTATGTTTAGGGTTTAAAGACAAAAAGGAAATTGCCTATAATTTAATGCTAACACTTGATTCAGAGCTTCTTACGAAATAAATGAATGTAATAAATAAATAAATAAAGAATAAAAGTAAAATAAATTAAATTAACAAATATGAAGATTTATAACAACTAACTCTAACCAATCCAGTGGCACTATCTAACCCGGAAGTGTATGACCGCATGAACATATTCTCTCCATACATCTTCTAATATTTTACAATTATTCTTCTGTATAATTCACCTCCTTCTAATCATGATTAATATTATTCTCCCATCTCATTCTTGGCCTACCTACAGTATGCTTTTCCTTTGGTTTTCCTACAAGAAGTTTTCATGCCTCCTTTTCATTCTCCTTTCGTACCACATGTTCGTGCTCATCACAGTCTACGAGACGTGTTTCTTTATTTAATCTGGTATGATCATGTACTGCTATGTAATTATTTTCAGTTCACCTGTCTGTTCATCTCTTTTCGGTCCATAGGTTTCCTAAGAGCTTTATTCTCAAATTCCATATTTTTTACAGTTAGAGACCATGCTTTTCATCCATATAACTGGAAGAATAACCAGTTTATATATTTTAAGTTTAACTTTTTTTTTTTTTTTGATTTGAGATGATAGGCGTTTCTGTAATGCATAATATCAAGCGTTTCCCGAGTTGATCCTATGTTTAATTTCTTTCTGCACTTCAATCTTGTTTACATTAATAATTATTGTTTCTGAGAAATTGAATTGAGCCACTTCGTCGAACTTTCTCTCATTTGTTATTAATTCTCCATTTTTCATAATATAATGCATTTCTACATGTTACTATAAACCTCTATTTTGTTTTATTGATATCTAATTCCAGCCCCAGTTTTTGTTATTTATTAGAGAATGTGCGTTGTATTATGATATTCCTATACAATTAATACTATATCAACATATTACATCTTCTTCTTCTTGTAAGCCCATGTTTTCCCTTAACAGAGATTTAGGCGCTCTCCCCCTACAGGGAAGAATTTGAACCATACTAATTTAGTTACACTTGTTTTCGTATAGATGTTATTTGAGTGGTCCGTGGTCAGCGTTCCGCCTCATACTGACATCTAGGAAACCAAGGTAGTATTAGGACGGGAAAATTCGGTAAATTTTGCTTAGAGGCCTTTTCATTCAGGCTTAAGGATCTTTTACGAGCCTGAAAATCTTCATACTCGGGACCCACGGCTTAAAGTCCCTCCCGGAGGACTTGCTCCTTGGATTTTTCCGTCCTAAAAAATCCATCGACCCCGGCCGGGTTTGAACCCGCGACCCTCGGGGCCAGAGGCTAGGAGCATAACCACTAGTCCACCGCGGCCGATTATTACATCTTATTAATAATCGAAATTATATATTACATTTATTTCTAAACAAAAAATAAATATGAAGAAGACATTCCATTTTTAAACAAAATACATACGACGTAATTACGTAGTTATACACCCCCGTCAGAGCATAAACTGTCCAAGGAACAGTCCACGATAAAAAAAAGTTAAACATGAATAAATTAATATATTTAGGTGTGGAAATAAATTGTTGGAAATCATTACATAATGAAGTTGTATATTAAGCTAATATATCAGCAACCTCTGTGGGAAAGTTACTTAAACCATGAAGCTAAGATGAGAATATATCAAACATTATTATGTCAAATATCTACCTATGCTTCTTGGACAATAGAGGACACGACTAAACCTGAATTCGTTTTTTAGAAACGAATTCAATAAACAATTTTAAAAAATGTACAGCCTTTGAAATAATTGTTGGCGCACAGGTAATTTTAAAGTCCCAGAACGAAGCCACTGCGCATGACCAGAGGTCATTTGTTTGGTTTATAAGTATACAACTATTTGAGAAACTAAAATCCGTTCTATTTTGTTGTATGTCGTGCTATGGAAAATAATTTCGCATATATAAGTAGTGCGGTAAATGCTGTAAATAAAACAAAAACAAAAAAAAACAAACCAAAGAAATTTAACTGGGCCGTCCTATGAAACGCTGGAGGGAATTTTTTTTATAGGATCGTAACAGGCCTTGGCCTAATACTCGGAAGGTAGAAGAAGAATAAGAAAATTGAGAGAGAGAGAGAGAGAGAGAGAGAGAGAGAGAGAGAGAGAGAGAGAAAGCATGGCAGCGGGATCAAACACGCGACTTCCTGCATGAAAAATAGGAAGCTCCCTCCACTAGACCACAATTGTTTCCTGCTAGAAACTGTCTGTATGAAGCGATGCAATAACGAAATTATATATTAACTTGTCTTAAATTAATCAGTCATTTTACGTTAGTAGTGGAAATAAACAACCTTGTTATGCCTTGTGTTTTTTAAACAAAGTGACGAGATTTTACAATCGTTATTCATTATATCCATCCATAGTAATTCTGCCCGAAGGCAGGTCCTTCACTGCAATCATAGCATTTTCATGCTATGCTTGCAGCTTTACTAGGGAATTGTGTAGGTGTGGTAGCTTCCCGTTGCTTTCCACACCGGTGAAGGATGATGATGATGATGATGATAAGGATGATGGCCATATGATTTCGGGGACCGTTTGGGCCTTAAAGTTTTCCTGACATTTGTTTTACAGGTGACGAAAAACCCTGATAAAAACCTCACCCAGAAAAACTGCCCCGACCGGGGAACGAACCCGGGCCCGCTGCGTGACAAGGCAGCACGCTACCTCGAGACCACAGCGGTGGACATTCATTATATATATCTATGTTGTTTCATTTAATTAATTGATTTCCCTATATATACAAATTTATTTATATAACGTAGCCTGGTAACGTGTAGGCATTATAAAAAAATAACGACGTTATTAAAAAAAAAGTCTGACCAGGACCAAACCTGGGCCTGCGTTGTCGCAAGAAAGCATCTTACCGACTGCTCTACTGAAGCGAACGATACAAATACTGCATCAGAAGTAAGCGCTAATTTACTATTGATTGGTTAAAGAGACCATTACTTGCCTTCAGTCATCTGATAACTCTCTTAACTTAGAAATTCAATTAATAAATTTATTTGTTGAAATTCTTTCAATAACGATTAGTATAAATCTATGATTGGCCCCTTATGCCGCCGGATTTGACCTCAAAGGAGACAGCAAATGTAACGACTTGCTAGTGTGAATCGCTCTCCAAAACTTTTAACTTTCCAACATCAAGAGTTGCGCCATCATTTTTTTTCAAAGGCTGTATATAATTATCCCACAGAATTAACTTTAGATCACAACTTTTGAAACCACCTGTATCATACTCAATACATTCTAAAAAAAATCCTAAATTAATTTGATATATTTTGACTCTTAAATGAAAAAGGTGTTGCTATCTAAGATATAATAGCAGTGTACAAAACTTTGTAAAATTGTAAACTTACATCTACAAATTTTCAATGAAGTGGAGAAAAACTCGTACTGACTGAAACTTAAAACCTGGAGTAAAAATGTATACTTTCTACATAATTCACTCTAAAAGCACTTGTAGTAATGCATTTTTATATTTTCTTATTTATTCTGCAAGGAAAAAATTAAATTCAAATGTATTACGTTTACTGGTGTAGGGAAACAAAGAAATATATATAAGCAAATGAGGTAATTTGTATACAAGTATCCTGGAATAATGCTCGTGCAGTTACTTTTCATAAAATTCCTCGGTGCAAAATAAGAGACTTAGAGAGTTTTTTTGAGGTGTAGGTAGTTTGAGGCTGTTTTTTCATAATATCAGATAAAGGACTCGAGTGCGGACTTGTCATAAAAATGTCGTGAAGAAACTAAGCCAGTTGCTCCAGGCTAGCCATTGCAGACTCCAGGGATACGCTCTAATCCTCTGGGTACACTTCTTTCTCCAGCTGCTGCCTCTACAGTATTACCAACTTTACAAAACTCTTGTTCTAAGCTGATACACATATAATCCGAACTTTATTAAGAAATTAAAATATGGGAACTTGAAAGAGTTAACCGATAACTGTAACAGTCTGAGGGAGATTATCTCCAAATATTATACACATGTAATGCAAAAAGTTTTAAACTGCACTGAATCTAAATTTTTACTAATTTATTAAATATCATCACCTTTTCAAGTATTAATGCTAGTGGCCTGTTACAAGCTCTTGTGAACTCTTCAAGTAGGTCTCTTCCCCTGGGGTATAGAGTGAAACATCTGTCGGAGTATGCTGGTACTTGCATTCTTTCACATGCTGGAGCCAATCTTGTCTATATTGTTATAGGTAATGAACAATGAGAGTCGTTTTTAATTCTTCTGCAATGTCAATCTTATGATTCATAAGCCAGAAGCTTTTCATAAAAATATCATTTCTCCAGCTGACAACTATTGTTCGCCTCCAAAAAAAAGTATGTGTTAATTTTCTTCTATTTGGATCTTAAATTGGTTAGAAATTATGAAAAAAGAACAATTGAATTTGGGATTCATAGGAAAGAAACTTATACGGAAAATGTTATTAAATCATCAGGGTTCAGTCCAATTGGAGATAAATTGGCAGCTTTTAATAGTTTACCTCATAGATTGGTAAACTTACCCTTAAACGAAGAAGATTTCAAACAGGAGAAAAAACACATAATCAAAGTATCAAGAGGAAACGGATTTGAAAATATGGTATACAGAAGGATAGAAAACTATAAGAAACAAAACATCAATAAAAGTACTCTTGGAAAAGAAAAACCACCTATAAAAAAATACAGGAAATTCACATATCACCCTTGGGCACACAATAAATTTCAAAATATATTTGAGACGTTCAATATTAAAATAGCACCGAAAAATAACCACCGTTTAACTAATAAAAACAAACAAAAATGAAAGAAACTGATAAAATAAAAAAATCAGGAATATATCAAATTGAATGTGCGGGTTGTGAAAAGATATGTATAGGAAAGGCAAAAAGAAACCTACAAATTATAACCAAAAGAACACAAGAAATGTTAAAAATTGGGAAATAGAAATGTCTGCAATTGCTGCTCATGTTTGGTCTGAAAATCGTAATATAAATTCGGACACTAAATTATTAAAACAGTTAGAAAATATAAAAGAGCTGACTATTTGGGAAAAAATCTTTATTCAGAAGAACAAAAACAGAGTTATGAATTTCGAAATACCGACGGAACGTGACATCGTTTGGAGGTTCTTTGGCCAACCACAGGAGGGAGCTGACATCAACATCCAGGGTTTACAACATAAATTCAACCAGTCTGGGCAAGATGCTGAAGATGATTGAAATCCAATCGAAATATGTTCAAGAACAAATCATCATTAATATTGAGGTGAGATAAACACTCAAAATCAAATAAGAATTTCTTTACTATTTTGCTGCAGCATAAATGGATGCACTATATTTATTTCTTCTCATGTAGAGTTGTGATATATTTATTTCGACAGCTACATTATACGGTTTCAGTGGGTTAGGTAACAAGGATTTTCGACTAAACAACAAATAACAAAAACGTACCTTTATCCAATTTTAGGTTATACATATTAGTAGTTATATTTAATACACAATTGATCTTCTTGGTGATACAATATTAAAATATATATACAGTCAATATGCCCATTTCACCAATAAATGTTTAAAATGGTCAACAAGTTTCTACAGCCAGGCTGTCATTCTCAAGACCAGATATTGACTGTCAATATCTGGTCTTGAGAATGACAGCCTGGCTGTAGAAACTTGTTGACCATTTTAAACATTTATTGGTGAAATGGGCATATTGACTGTATATATATTTTAGTAGTTATATGTTTATGTTACTAAAGATACCCTACCGTATCATAGAACATCTCATTATTCCAATTATTGGAATTCGCTATAAGTCAATAACCTTTAGCAAGCAAAATATGACTTAATTTCTGAAAACTCAACAATAGTTTCACATTTCAGCAAGATGTATTTGATAAATTACACATTATTTTAAAATTTCTTTAACTACTTTAGTATTTAAACTATTACCATTTATTTTAGTGAATTTAATTATATGTTAGTAGAATTTGATATTAATTCTAGAGCTAGTATATAATTTTTTTGTATATCTTATTTACTGGTTGATTGGTATCGCACCTTATTATAATCAAATTTTTAATAAAAATATCCATTCTATGTATGTCTTCCTATATGATTACTTACATCACATTAGTTGCGGAACATACTGTTGTGTACACTATGCTTGAGGAACATACCTTCTGTTGGTGAACATTCCTGGTAAAGTAGTGATTTTTCTAAGAGCATTATCTACCGTAGAACAGCCTGGCCAACATTTCTTCATCATGTCACCGAAATATTTTACAAATTGGTAGAATGCTACTTCCCCTTTAGAAAGAATCGATATACTCATGTCCCAGTACGATCACACACAAAAACAGATCTGAGCTCGCTTTATCTGACGTCAAGGGGTGGGATGGGAAATAAATTGCTATCGCTATGTGAGGAAAGGCTATGACGATATAGGGTGGAAAGTTTCAATGCTAGTGCATTGCGTCCATTAGTGAACTGTGCAATAAATAACCTTGCACTCTAGTGTAAAATGTAATATATTTGTACGTTTTGAAGCGATATATCCAAAATTCAATGTCTAATGGACTCTGAAAAGGCGACAATTTGTTACTAACACGAACGATACATTAAAAAAACAGATATCGATGACAGTATTTTCATTTCAAGTCCATCAACGAACCTGTTAAGTTAAAAAATGCAGAAAATTCAGGAGATCTCATTGTTACTATAGTCTAACCAGCCATGTTTTCTTCTCTAAAGAGTAACAATTAACTTATTTTACAATTAATTGGTTCTTTAAATATATTTAGTTATTTTCTAAATTCCAGTCTGTCGCCCTAACTGCTCGACTTCGTTCGTCGATGGGATAAGTTATGCAATAAAATCACCATCTTGGGTCTATGAGCTTTTTCCTTGTCTTTAAATGTCAAATATTATATTGTCATAGATGACCAGGGTTTTTCCTTTACGTTATTTCGACGAAAATGAACAAACATAATTATGTTGATTAAATCTCACTTAACACTTCATTTATTTCTACTAATTATCAGTAAACTTTTTATCACAGTTTTCACGCACAATTAATATTTTTTCAATGTTTATCTCAGTCACGATTATTTCATAGTCACAGTTCACATTTTCTCGCACACTCACCCCTCGCAATCCAAAACAAGACTAACTGGTGTCTTGCGTTTGCCTTATTTATATGTGCGTGCGGAACTTTTATCTAGACTTAGGTTCCAGACGCTTCGAACCGTAGAAGGCTCTGGCCACAGATTTTTTCCGAAAGGGGAGGGAGATGTTGGCGGAGACGTCTGGAATCGCAGCCCAATCATTTCGATATTTGCGCGGATCTTTTGACTCACAAATACACTACTCGCAAATCCACTGCGACCAATGCGAGACCACCGCTTTCAACCCGCCCACTCAATTCAAACGTCGCACGCGTCACAATATTCGGCGGTAGCCTGGGCTTTTACTGACAGATCGGGAAGGTATATCTATCTAATGTATGTGGTTCATACTTCATTGCTCCCTATCCAAAGGCGACAATGCCTATGGAATTGGCTGTAAGTCACTCGAGATAGACTTACAGATAGAAACGCATTAACTTGTACATTACAACAGATTTCTTCTGCAGCAAGTTATAAAGCAGTCTTTAACAAATTCTCCGTTCGTGAATGGGTTTGAAGCAGTTGCATTTTTGGTTGTTTGTTATTTTTATAGTTAGCATGAACTACATTTTTCAATTAACATCTGACGATTATGGAAGATTTTCGAAATTTACTCTTCCCTGGGGTCGACTCAGCCTCTAACTGAAATGAGTACCAGACGCTTGTTCTGGGGTAAAGGCGGCCGTCACGCAGGGCTGACAACCCAGCTGACATAAAGTGCCGATTGTCTAGAAAAAGTGGAAGCCTTAACCTCCTACTACCCCAAGGGCCTCCGGGTCTGTTGTGGGATTACTTTACTTACTCTTGACTTAAATTCCTCTAGAGCCTTTTCACGAGCAACACCCAATAACTTTATGTGCCCATTAGTTTCAGCGTTTTTAGAATTAAAATGTCTCTCAGTATTGTGAATTTTTATTCTACATATTAAAGAAAGGGCTTCTCCTCCTTCAAAATAAATAAATATTGATCAATCCAATAATTTTTAAACACAATTGCACATCCAAACAACCCACCTCAGTTTGTTTATGCTTAAGGTACAACACACTATTAGAGCACGACCGCAGAGACTTACCAGCGCAGCTGTGACAGATGCAAGCACCTTCTGCTTTCACAGCTTAGAAGCGCTGTCCGACATACCTGATATTAACCATCAAGTTCTCGTGATAATCTGTACTTTATATATAATTTAATCTAGCCAAAAAACATATTTACGGCAGACATATAGATTTTAAGGCTAATCTGTGTATAAAATAAAATAAGTTAAAATATACCTTCTTAGGTAAAATCCGTCGTCCTCAACTTATAGAATATGTAATCTTTATGCCTGTAGGCCTTTCAGAACATCCGTTCCATCTTCAGGAGTTCACTCTTCGCTACAGCATCCAGTATGATGTTTGATGATGCTGGTCCTAATGTGGCTTTGTCGTGTTAGGACCAGCAGCATCAAACACCATACTGGATGATGTAGCGAAGAGTGAACTGCTGAAGATGGAACGGATGTTCTGAAAGGCCTACAGGCATAAAGATTACATATTCTATAAGTTGAAGACGACGGATTTTACCTAAGAAGGTATATTTTAACTTATTTTATGACTCTCCACCTCAACGGTTTTAACAATGAATTTTATTAGTATTAATCTGTGTATGCTTTCATGAAACTGTATCAGCGGACATTGGCTAATTGATTGATATGATGGAACTGTGCATATGGCGGGTTGGGGAAGTGTTTGTGACGGGGAAAATGGTACGTTGTAACAATTATTTTCGAGCGCATTAGTATTTTGACTTGTTTATTAGAAATTTATCTGAAAAAAAAATGTATATTGAAGCAATGCTATGAATTTCTATCTACGTTATAACCATTTATTTGTCACATCATGTAATAATATAAATTATAAAAAATCAAATATTTGTTATTCCAATTTTTGAAATATTTACGATGTTGAAGCATTCGAGTATACAATAATATCATTAAATATATTCTGGCAAGTTAATTTATAGGCAATTCATTGTAAAAAGTTGAGTTATCAAAAGTCAATATGGGATTATACTACTGATATAAAATTTGCTATTTATAATCAGTATATAGTAAAATGAACGAATGATGGCGGTCATGCTTATGTGAATTTTGTACATCTCACCATAATGTTTTCAGAAAGCCAACTGTCTGCAACTGTTGTACGTTAAACGAGGCGGAATTTGTACTATGATGCGCCGGACCCGCCTGACCCGCCTTTGTTCATGCCAAGAGCTGTAATTCGACCAGAAATCCCATAATTATGAAAAATTATTTTATTTTCCCCTAATGATTCTAAAAACACACACAATTCAAATTGTTTTGAGGCATTTTTATTCAAATACAGCATTATTTTTTTTTTAATTCAGTTTTATTTTGGGACTTACGAAGATCTTTCTTCATATCGTTTCAAAGATCTGAGTATGTAGGTCACAGTTGTTTATGGTTACAATGTTCATCTCTAGTTTTGCGGGTTCAAATCCGGCTGGGATTAATGGATTTCTTCACATCGTGGCGTAAAATCTTGAGTTTGGCTTCCTTCAGAACCGAAATAATACCGGGGTCGTGGACTTACGACATATAAAAACCTGTGATCTGAAGTAAATATCATATGGGCAATATTCGAAGGCCCTAGCTTTAATTGCGACGCAAATGACCGGAGTTATTAAAGATAATCGTGAAATAGGATACTATTATTATACTTGGGTGTACGGGTATTGTCCACTATGCTAGTTAGCCTAATATTTTAAAATTGGGAATTGCGAGGAAAATGATGGACTACCATATAAAAAATGTTTTAAAATGTAATAGGCGACCTGAAATGTGTGTGTGTGTGTGTGTGTGTGTGTGTCTCGCGCTGTAGCTGAGTGCCTTGGCGCAGAGCTACGGTTCTTGCATAAGTTCGGGTCTCCATGGGGGAAAAAAATCTCATGGAATTTCAGCCAGTTCGGGACCGTGCACACCCAGCATGTCACCCCTACACTGGCAGAATGATCGCCTATCTCTGTGATTAACTCACGTAGATGTGCGGCCAGCATCCGGCTGGTAGGCCAAGGGCCTTCCATGTCTTTCGTGCCATGGAGTTATATATATAATTCTTGGTGAGAAAGTAGTACGAGAAGTAGGGAAAAATTAAATAAAATTTGACCTAAAAATCGTAATATAAACAACATTGAATTCTGTATTGTTCGCCATGAATCTTGGGAAATCAGTATTGTCAACGAATCAGAATTAGAAAATACAGTCACATTGCCTCACTCGGTATCACTGTCTGCAATTTTGTTTAACATCCGAAAACTTGAAATGAATTTCTTAACGAAATTAAATATAGCCTACTTATTCAAACCCTAATCTGACCAACTCAAATCCTAATCTAGCCTGCTGAAACGTAATTTAAAAAAATAACGATATAGGACATAGTAACATATGATGTCATTAGATGTCATCATCGTAGTACATTTACGAATTGAGGCCATTTGTTGACCTGTTTCGGCCTCAAGAGAAACACGATCCATAAGTCTTTTGAGTGGACGTCCTGGTCTTCTTCTTCCTGCAGGTTGATATCTTAACATTTGTTTGGGTATCCTGTGATATTCCATTCGATGAACATGTTGCATCCATCTTGACTTATAATCAGAAATGTTGTTTTCTAAAGGTTCCATGTGTAATTCTTCTAAGATGTCTTCATTTTTTTTGTGATCTAGTAGTATGTATCGTTATTTGTCGTAACGTAAAAAATAAAGTGTTAGTTCCTCGACATTAGTCAGTAATGTAATCGAAAGCATTCGATATACTTGTGGATGTATAGTTCATTAGCTGTATAGTTCATAGTGCATAATTTTCCCTAACAATAGTCATAAAATGCTCTCTCTTGGGGCTAGGAAGGGCGAATGTGTACAATTTTAATGCTGGGTTGTGCACTAGATGCCACGATTAAATTTCAAATTTCTCCGGCGGACATGATAAGAATATATGTGTTACTGTTGATATAGGTTCGTTTTTTGAATTGGAAGTTTCAGTCTGTTGGTTCCCATGGTGCTTTTCGTCAGATGTAGGCTACACCCAATAAACCACAAACACGTAAATATATATTTATCCTACACTCCTTTCAGTACACAAAGTACACATCGCCTAAATAACGTGGCATGCCGAAGTGGTACGTTAACTATAAATAGAGCACATTGACGCCATCTCGGAACACGAGGCACGAAACATTCAGTATGTGGCACTAGAAAACTCACACTTTCTCAGTGTACTGCTTCTTTTTTATGCATCTGCATTGTGTATGTTCATGTATCGTACACAGGCAGTTTCAGAATAAATATTACAAACTTCTAAGCGTTCTAGAGGGGACTTAGTACATAAATATTTGATAAGGAACTTGTGTCTGAAAACGTACCATTTCGATGTATAATAGGTTTGAAGATCGAAACACAATGTGCTGATATCGAGTGTCTTGTGTTTCAAAATAAGTATTACAGGCTTCTAGGGGTTGTACTACAAGTGTGGTTCCATGTGGCGGCCTTGTTGTTCGTTGCACAAAGTGTACCTGCGACGCATGTTTTCATACACGCGCCCCATAAGACCTGGTGTATGTTCAATAATTTCTGCTGTCGCCAGAATTCGTGCAGAAAGATATTCCTCCGACTCGACAGGTATAGTATAACCCTTAGAAATATGTAATACTTATTCTAAAATACAAGACGTACGATATCAGTCCATTGTGTTTCGATCTTCAAACTTATTTTACATCGATATGGCACGTT
Source organism: Diploptera punctata (assembly GCA_030220185.1). Taxonomy (NCBI): domain Eukaryota; kingdom Metazoa; phylum Arthropoda; class Insecta; order Blattodea; family Blaberidae; genus Diploptera; species Diploptera punctata. The sequence continues at coordinate 10,304 of JASPKZ010005282.1, read as the reverse complement.
TTCGGGCATTGGATCCTTATAAAAACTTTATCTACTAAGTCGTATCTACAACCACTAGAAGCCTGTAATACTTATTCTGAAACACCCTGTTTAAATGGAACTGATATTAATTGTACTGTTGTATTAAATGGTTATTCATGATGGAATGGATAATAGTAATGAAATTCCAACACAAGCTTTGCCTTGGCGATTGTGGGAAACCAACAAAGGTACTAGGATTTGAACTCCGAATCTCTTAGCTTTGAATTGGCATAATCATACTGGAATATTGGACTCCTGGTATTTTTAACTATTCGCCAACGGTTAACTATAAAGAATGTTAATAAAAATACACATTATACAATTGTCGCTATATAAATACATTTTTGTAAAATTAATTACATTAATTGTACCCATACATGATTATTATGTTGTATTTGAGTTTCTATACTATTATTATTATTGTTGTTGTTCTTATTATTGTTGTTCTTATTATTGTTGTTCTTATTATTGTTATTATTGATATTATTATTAATTGTATTGTTGTTATATTGGAAAAGCCTTTCAACGCCAACTGTACAATACCGCATACAGACTACAATATATTGTAAAAATATAAAACTTCTGTAAATGTAAATGTCTGTTGATAATGTTATATAATAACAAAAGCGGAGTGTTTTGTAATACCATTCGTTTGAAGATTATTCAATTTGTTCGACGGAGTCCATTATCAATAAATGTTGGGAATCACAGGTGTATAGCATAATTTGTCATGCAGATTAACTGACCTTCCTGTCCTGTACATTAAAATGACATTTGCCATTATATTTCTTCATAGATATAATGAATTCATTAAATAAAATACACGTTTTTGTATAAAAGGTTTAACAGTGTATTTTTTTTCAGGTGAGTGCGGTTTGAAATTGCATCTACTTTGATTTATACTAACTGCATACTGTGAGTATATAATATGTATTTTTTAATAAAATGCGTTTGAAATTTACCAAGTAATATACAAATATTATATAAAAATGACATATATACGAAAACAAGTGTAACTAAATTAGTATGGTTCAAATTCTTCCCTGTAGGGGAAGTGCGCATAAATCCTTGTAAGGGAAAATATGGGCTTACAAAAAAACAATACAGAGTAAAAACGTCGGTATTTAAACAAAATATCAGACAGACCTAATTTAATATTTAGCTTTTATAAGACCCTAGGAGTTTGAAATTCGATTCACTACAACTACTACTAATCGGTGGCAATGTCCAGCTACGCCCACTGCGCTGCATACTGGAACCAGTAGAGACTCCTTGGCAACAAATCATTAGTGGTTATCGTTAGAGGGTTTAGTGTGTTTAACGCTTGCATATTTAGCGGCGTTGGTGTTCAGCCGTGTGACGATGTGGATACGGATGAAGTGAGGTGTGACCTCCCCGGAGCAGGGCGTCTAAAACCACACTGTCGACAACAGAGAGTCTGGAAGCCGACAGCTAGGAATGAGCCACGCTACTCTAGTTTGGACACCACATTTACTAATAAATATTTTTCGGTTTAGATTCACCACTTCAGAACTGAATAATTATTTCATATGAGATTTATCGAATTCCGATTAAGAAAACTGAAATGAATATTGACAGATAGCCACTTGACTCCCTGAATTGTAGGAGTATTCTGCTTGCAATTACGTCAATTAATCCCTTCGTTTGACGTTGGATTCTCGGAACTATAGTTCCATGTATTTACATATTACTATAAAACATTATGAACATTTTTGTTGATGGGGTAAATGTTTTGCGGGAAGGAGTGTAAATATTGGCGCTGTAAACTAATCCATGACAGCTGTAAAATTATGTGCGTATGACACTCTGGTATTGATATTAAATTATATGCTCATATTTCACGGTCAGATTTGCATCTGTGCTTTGTATTCCAGCATGGGCATAATGCTTACATCTCATTATAATAGAAATTGCTGGATTTATGTATGATTTATGCTAATATCTTCCTGTTGACCGTAATACAAATTTATATATAGAAATGGAAACATGGTACATTTCACTAGGCTATTTTTATGTAATGCATGTCAGGAAATATCTTCATACATTGCATAGTATGGATTTTAGTTAGTTTTTCCATTAAGACTATTTCAAAATATTTAAAGTTTCATCCATTTTCATTATGTAATGTTAAATATTATAAAATTTGAAGTAATATGCGAATTATCTGTTTTATTTAGTAGTGTGTTAAATGTTTGCGATAAAGTGGCAAGAACTAGTTTACCGCAGTAATGGGGTACCAATTATTACTCATTTTCAAATAATATCATGAAATCGTTGCAAAGTATTATTATTATTATTATTATTTTTATTATTATTATTTTTATTAATATTATTATTTTTATTAATATTATTATTTTTATTAATATTAATATTATTTTTATTAATATTATTATTATTTTTAATAATATTATATTTAACATTTTATTATTCTGGAAATATTAAGGACATAAAACTCAACCACCAAATACATACAAAATACAGATTGCAATTATTCATTCAATATATAAGTTATGATTAATTATAAAACATGAAAAAATAAGAAGTAGATCTACATATACGCATATAGTCCTTTTTATAGACTGAACATAGTAATAATAATAATAATAATAATAATAATAATAATAATAATAATAATAATAATTATTATTATTATTATTATTATTATTATTATTATTATTTATTTCGGAATCTATCCACAATAAAATGGCTTTCCGTTACCCTCATTTGTATCGGGCCTTAACATCCTCATATATAAGTCCCAGTTCAATTATACATATACTATACTGCTGCTGCTGCTGCCGCTGCCGCCACTCCGGAATTGAATCCGGATCGAAATTGATGAATAAGACAGCATTATTTATCATATTTTTGTATTACTGCTACTGAATTTCCCATTCAGTAATCTGTATGTATCATATAACTAAAAACAAAATATCCTCGTAATTTTGGTTATTCGGATATGTTCTCATGAAAGTGTAGCTTGAAATTCCTTTTGAAATCGTCTGTTGTCTTGTTTTTATTAACACGCGATGTTTCGTCTACTGCTGTGAAATATATCTTCAGGAAACACTCAAATTACCCTACAAGTTCTTGAATTAGCTGTAGCCATTATTCATTCCTACATATTTTCAGTTATGCACAGTGCTAGGCCTCTGTGAACTCCTCAGTTGACGGTTACAAGAGATTTTACAGGCCAGCACACTCTCCTGAAGCAACAGTAGACGAAAATTTTAGTTACTAAAACTAAACCACGTCCACTTAGTCTGGAAGACGATTTCTAACAAGAAACAAGACACCGTTCGTGAAAGTCTCCAAACAATTGTAATTCAATGTTTTAGTATAATTTTTTTTACAAAAAATAATAGTAAAAGGTAATTTTATTGAACAACGCTCTTTTAGTATTCACGTCTTAATGCCCAATTAAAGTATGGGCTATATAACCACCAAAGGTTGGTATAGTTTGAGAAGTACAAGAATAGAACAATATCTCTAAATCAAAATATTGGACTAAATATGGAGGCATTTTTAGTACATAAATAGTTTCACTTCAAAGGTTATTTCCATAGTAATTCTGCCCGAGGACAGGTATTTCACTGCAATCATAGGACTTTCGTGCTATGCTTTGCAGCTTTACTAGGGAATTATAGGTGTGGTAGCTTTCCGTTGCTTTCCACACCGGTGAAGGTTGATGATGATAAGGATGGTGATGATGGCCGGATGATTTTCGGGAACGTTGGACCCTAAGCTTCCCGACATTTGTCTTACAGGTGAGGAAAAACCCCGAGATAGCCTCACCCAGGAGCCTGTCCCGACCTGGAATCTAACCCGGGCCCGCTGCGTGATAAGACAGCACGCTACCTCGAGACCAGAGCGTGGACAATGATTATTTAATGAAGTTAAATTTGGTCCAAATTATTATCGCTCCAAGTTATAGAATATATAATTTTGTCGTAGTTTGCATAAAGTTAAATTATACCGTTATACCTAATTTGAATTTTACGATCTGCTTCGTTCTTCTTTACAGAGCGACATGAGTATCTTCATTTTTGCAGGGCTGGTGTAGAATACCAGGGATATTTTTTAACTTTCCTTTATTTTGTCATGTTAGAATTTATTTTGTCTGAGTCATTTTTAATTCACCAGTTATATATTCACTTCTTTTGTAATATAAGCTTAATAGATTATAGGCCTAATGTCGATGAGTATTGTCTACTGTAGAATCTCACTTCCGCACGTGGGAGAGACACCAGCTGATAACCACAGCATGACGAAGTCAAATCTTCAGGTTGCACTAGTATTGCTAGGCAGGTAAAATTTTTGTGATATACCCTATGTTTAATATGATTGACCAGTTATTGATAATAGGCCTCTAACTAAAGTGATCGAATCATTTAGAAAGCACAAGCAACTCTTCATCTCTTGTTCTTTAGAATGTATCAGCTGACGAGATGTCAATGTGGTAGTGTATAAAAGGGTAAGCTAATTTATTACGTATCCCTTGTATATTTCATTCCATTAACATGGTTTAACTTCTCGCCTTATATGTACCGTACGTTTACGTGCAACACGCTACCCGGGACTTACCGTGGCACGGTTTGTCGGGAGAGGGATTTTTAACTATGGATCACATTCATACTTTTTTGACCACACAAGGACAAGGAGAGCCTCCCCGAATGAGTGATCAGCTGAATGTCAGTGTCTCCTCCGAGACAACGCTATACCATTCACACACATTCATACTAAAACACGTCTGGGGAAAAGAATCGTATATACTCAACCTAGGATTTAAGGAGAGATCAGGGCTTGCTTGGTTTAGGCTAGGGGCATGGAAATTTATAAAAATTAGCGACGATCACGATATGCGAATATGTCCAATGTGCGGGAAATTTGAAGATGAGATACATATATTAGGAAAATGTAATGATTTAGAATATTGGAGACGTCAGTTATTATCGGAAAGATTTCTAAATTCAAATCGGGAAAGATTGGCATGCTACGAGTTATTGGTAAATCCAGAAAATTGGATAAACCTCGGTAAATTTCTGGACAAAACGCGAAAAATAAGGACAACACTTATTCATGAATAAATATATGTTATCAAAATGCAATACCATTAATTATTAACAATTATATATAAATCAATTAGTGTTTAATGCTATTGTGTTATTATTTAATTGTAATATTAATGTGTTTTCTTTATGTAATTGTAATGTTAATGTTTTTTAGTGTATAATGCTATTGTGTTATTACTTAATTGTAATATTATTGTGTTTTCTTTATGTAATTGTAATGTTATTGCTGTTTCTGTTGTTTATTTTTCTTTACACTAGTACCAATTATTACTTTATTGTAACGGACTGTCAACAGCACGTACGGCTTACTGCCCGTGCGACCCATATTTGTAAATAATATTGTAAATATCTTACTTTTTGTCTAATAAAGTCCTACTACTACTACTACTAAACATGGCGAATATGATGATGGTTATGATAGCCAGATGATACTCGGGGAGTATTTGGGCCTTAAATTTTCCTGACATTTGTCCTATCCCTAGTAACATAAACATTGCAATATAAACTTATAAAATTATGTACAGTCTTTGAAAAAAAAATTATGGCGCAACTTATGATGATGGAAAGTTAAAGTTTTGAAGAGCGATTCACACCAGTAGTGCTGTCTCCTTTTAGTTCAAATTGAGCGATGTAAATCTTTCTTCATGCAGTATTCGTATCGTTCACTTCAGTGCAGTAGTCGGTAAGATGCTCTCTTAAGAGGTCACGATCCAGGTCAGGAAGAATTTTTTTCTTAATTACATTGTTGATTTTCAAAATTTCTACACGTTACCAGGCTTCGTTAAATAAATAAATTTGTACATGTATGGAAATAAAAGAAATAGGTCATATATAGAAAATGAAAAACGATTGTAATATCCCATTACTTCGTTTACAAAACACAAGGCATAGCAAGATCGTTTATTTCCACAATTATTTCTAAACGCATCTGATTAATTTAAACTAAGTCAAGTTACTATATAATTTCAATATTAAATTATAAATGTTTTTACCTTGTATACTGCCGTCTTCCTCAACTATTTAAATTGTTCACTGATTTCACTCTAGGCCTTTCGAAGCATGCTTCTTCTTCTGGAGTCGTTTTAGAGTGAAATCAGCGGAAATTTTAAATATAAACTTTACTTGAGGAAGACGATAGTATACAATGTAAAAAACAATTTATAATTTAACATTGTTATTACCTCAACAGTATAAAAAAACAATTATTAATTTAAAAAGTATAAATTTCAATATACATGTAAGTCCTGGAGTATCGCATCGTTTCGTACAGACTGTTTCAAGTAGAGACGGTTGTGGGCTATTGGAGGTAACATCTATTTCTCATATATAAGGTCTCGTGTTTGATCCCGCTGTTTTTTTTTTCTCTCTCTCTCTCTCTCTCTCTCTCTCTCTCTGTCTCTGTCTCTGTCTGTCTCTCTCTCTCTCTGTCTCTGTCTCTGTCTCTGTCTGTCTCTCTCTCTCTGTCTCTGTCTCTGTCTGTCTCTCTCTCTGTCTCTCTCTCTCTCTCTCTCTCTCTCTCTCTCTCTCTGTATCTCTCTCCTTCTTTGCGCTCTCGCTCTCTCTCTCTCTCTCGTCCTTATTTCAATTAGTTTTGTTTGTTTTCTTTATTTGTTTTGCATTGTTTATTTACAGCATATACTGCACTGCTTATTTAAGCTAAATTATTTTCCTTGCATGACACAGAACGAAATAAAGCGTATTTGAGTTTTTCATATAGTTGTATACTTGTGAAACAAGTAGCTGACCTCTTGTCATCCGCAATGGGTTCGTTCTGTGACTTAAAAATTATCAGTGCGCCATCAATATTCTTTCAAGTCTGTACCTTGTATGTAGTCTCCTCAACTGTTAACTAACTCACTGGCACTATCGAACCCGTAGGTTCATGGTCGCGTGGACATAATCATGCCCTGTATAATCTACTTCCCTCAAATCATAGTTAATGTTATTCTCCCACATCATTCTTGGTCTACCAACTGCGCATTTTCCTCTCTGGATTTCCTACAAGAAGCTTCCATACACTTTTTGATTCCCCATTCGTGACTCCTCAACTGTTAAAATAATTAAAACAATGCATGCCTGTACGTATACGTAGCCTACCAATTCGAGCATATTTTCAACATGCGTAGAAATATTGGAACTTTATTTTACTTTGTATTTTAGCGAATTCTAATGGAATCGAGCTACTGAGGTTGTTCTTATGATCTTTCTTACTTGAAACCGGAAGAAACTATGACAAAATTAGACCATATATAGGCTACATATATACAAAGTTTTAAACCAAATGTGGCATATAGCATTCAGTTAAGAAATGTAAGGTCGAGTTAGCTAGCCAGCAATAACAAAACCATAAGGAGTGGGGGTTAATCTGAATTGAAAATCTAAACATAGCTCTATTGTACATGAGATGTAACTGTGTGATCGACAGCGAATAAGTATTCAGCTGCTGGACAATTACGGTTTTGTTGTCTGATCCCTTGGACTTACGTCTGAATGTTGACACAATCCTTATATCACATAATACAGTAAGAAATAATTTCGGATGTTGGAAGTAAGTTGGCAACCATTAAGATTTAGAAATATGAATCACATACTTACATCTCACGCACTATAGTGACTGCAGTTTTCGATTTTCTCAACGAAACTTGGTATATGCCATTGAAATAAAGTGAGAAAGGTATTATTAAAAAATCTGCGAAATCCAACCATTAAGAGTGCGGATTTATCTGAAAGGCGATTTAAAAAAAATGCTCTAGCGCTCGCCATATTTGTTTCATCGCAACGAAACTATATGCATACAATTTAATTAAGAAAAGGAATACCTGAATATATTCCGTAATCCAGTAAAATCGAACCGTAAATTTGACTTACTGAAGAACTTGATTAGTTTACGCACTTCCTTCGTAATGGATTTTAATAGTAGGGCTATGTCAAGTTATGCATCAACCGGATAAACGCCTTTAAAATATATTTTAATTCCATCTGTTGCACTGGCTAATGAAGTATGTATACACATACGTTCAGCACCAAATTTTAAAATGTAGCCTTTTTATTAAAGGAAAATGTAAACTCCATCAGTCCTATCAGGGACGCTATGTTTTACAACAAACGGCTATGAAAGCACATCTTCATAAATGTTATCTGAATTTTGCATCATTCAGCTAAACGCCAAATGTTTCCGCCTTTATATTGTTGATGCATAAGTGACAAACAAGGAAAACTACTTGTAATATCCAGTATTGTTAGTTTGGCGTTACATTGGCTTAAATTTTAAACTTTTTTTTCTCTCCAAACTTACATAATGGCGCAAGTTGGTTGATGCATAACGATTTACAGTTGTAAAGCTTGGCTGATGATTTTTGAGACGTTACTGGAATTTTTATTTCAATGTCTTCTTCTTCTTCTTTCATCCATTGTAGACAAGGTGTTTGTTTCTCTTCAATGTATTGTCTCAATTGTATATTTCCATCTTTTTTTCGGGCGTCCAATACTTTTTTCCTAGCTAGGAATTTATCCCTAGCTATTTTAACTATTCTGTCGTTTGTTCATTCCATCCTTTCCTTCCATTCATTCCTTCTATTATTTATCCTATTTGAAATGTGTTTTATTTGTAATTTTCTCATATCACTTCTAATGTGATCTCTCAATGTTAAGTTTTCCATTGTTCGCAGAACTTTCATTTCATATGCTTTCAGTAGGCGTCGAGAATCACTCGTTTCTGGTCTAGTTTCTGCTGCATATGTACAAAGTGGTTTGATTATTGATTTATATATTTTAGTTTTAGCATCTTTTCTTAGACTATTTAACTCATGCCCCAAATGGGAGTCAATGACCAATCACATTTCAATGATTTTTTATTTACAACCAATCATAGTCGTGTTTCGCTTCAATTTATCAACGAAAGTTTTCATAATAATGAAAGCACCTCCTTTTTAACATTCTGAATAGGTCATAGCATTATTTTGCAGTGACTGACTCCTCAATAAATACGACTACCAGACTGTATATATAGTGCATGAATGTCAGCACATATCGCGTGCGGGAGATTATATAAAAACGTTTGTAGCAATTGATTGTACCAAAAAAACACTGTTTGCACTTTCTTAAACGAATTATTTTCCAGGAAATGACGTTGCATAAAAATATAATTGACATATTTACGTCATAGGACATCAGAAATTAATTAATATATGTTATGTTGGTTATAAATTTCTCCACTAGGGTGCATTCTTGCAATATTGCGCGATCCTTTGGCAATAAATAATATGATCAGGTTGCAGTGATGAACAAAAGAAGCAAATGGATCGTACCAATGGTTTATCATTTGTTTTCAAACATCGCCGTTTACATTAAATATATAAATATTTTAAAATAACTATAGTTATATAATGATTTGTGAGTAAACAGCTTAATTTTATTCGTTAAATAGTCCTAACAAATGCCACTCTTGATTTCCAAATTCTCTAGATAAATTCACCCCTCACTTCGTGAGTCGTGAATTTATCGATAATTTGGAAATCACTCGTGGCGTTACTTATGATAATTATTTTTTCCAAATGGTTTATTTTAAAGCCTGGAACTTTATTTACTTGATTAACGACTTATTTTAAACTTGCGTAACTGGTGATCTTTACACCCAAATAATTCAAATTGGATACTTACTATATTATGTTATCGTATATAATTATTCAATGTGATGGTTTCAATTTCTGCCAAAATGTAACGTGAATGTTTAATGTAAGAGATAATACAAATAAAATACGTAGGTAATGAATGGGATAGCGATGTTCGAAGTCGCGAGTCTTGAAGTGAAGCTTGAAATTTCCGATAGAGATGACGCGAGAGTTGTTTATTTTGCCTGAAGCCGCTGTAATCAATGTTCCATCACAACTACTTGTTGAAACTGATTTCTTGTTTTGCGAGCTCGTCACAAATTGGCTTTTGATTGAAAACGGAGATTTCTGCTAGCAAATATTGAATGGAAATCAGGTCGCTTCTCCAGGTTCAATTCTAATTACATTGCAGAGGGAATTTTTCCATTCCTGTAACAATTGACTATAAATAAATTTTTTTAGATTGTTCCCTCAAAAAATTCAGTTTCCGTACTGTGTAGTCTAACAGTTTTGTGCGAAAAAGAACAGGGATTTTTTAAACTAATTCTTCACACGTCAACAAGGAAATACAGTTCATTGC